>VMDO01032466.1:0-18962 GCA_007922755.1 Pedetes capensis | reverse complement strand
TTGAACTCGGGGCCTCAGAGACTGCAGCGCAGCGCTCTACCCACTGAGCTAAATCCCAGCCCTTTATTTCCAATAGCCAACCTTAATTCTAAGGAGTGGGTTCATATCCATTTGTTTCTGGATTGCTTCTGACTTACCTTTCTGGGCGTCAATATACTAAAAATCAAAAACAAATGTCTGATTATGGCTCCCCAGGAAATATCTTTGTTCCATATAGAGTTTTTGTGTTTTATTTATGGTTACATCACATATCCTTCAGGATGCTGCCTGGGGCTTTTCAGCCTAGTTCTACTCTTGGCTGACAACCACATTTTAGTGGCAGACAACCTATAAACCCATTGTTGTCCTGGAGGGAGACAGAAATGCCTGTCCCACAAATAGAAGAGAAGGCTGTTTCCTTGCAGGTTAATAGATACCAATCCTACAGTCAATCACAGAACCCAATGCAATAAAAATTACACACTTTATAGGAAGTTATCTTGAGAGACAAACATTTGCTTATTTTTCAGTGCTAGTGGATTACTTATATTTGATAACATAAACAAACCCTTTGGTATTACAAAACATTTCCTAGCCATGATTTTATGAAAAATGAGAGCTTTCTTTTTTCATCTATGATAAAACTACTGTAACTTTTACTATTTGTGAAATGAAATAGTTTTTCTCAGTTATTTTTACCTTTATATAGTTCAAATATAATAAGAACAATAATCATTATTATTACTATAAAATTAGGCATTATGATAAACAATTTTTTCACTACTTTATTTAATCCCTGGGAAAGTCTACAGGGTATATGCTGTTGTGTTTTTTTCAGATAAGGAAACTGAGATGTGGAAAAGATAAATATCTTACCCAAGGGTGTATAGATGGCATGTGTTATAGACCTGCTGGATTCTATAGTTTCCTTCTTCAAACTTCACTTATTCCCTTTGGAAAGGAAAGGCAATCTGGAGAGAGGAAACTTCTTTTTTTTATAACCTGTGAAAATCTGATTAATTTTGGTTCTGCCTAGTTATCAACAGAGAACACATTGTACTGTCCTCAGTTGCAATATTGCCATTTTTGACCTGGCAGTGACAGCAAAGGTGATATTGCCTTTTCCCCCTTATATTATGATCTACCCTTAGCTAAAGACTAATTTTGTTTTTACCTTCAAGTTAATATTATAAAATTTGTTCTTAGCTCTTCTATTGGATATAGCACTACTACATTTAAGGTAATTTCTTTAAAATAATAAACATTGACAAAAAGCTTAAAATGTCACGTAATATTTACTGAAAAATTTAAAAGAGATTTTTAAAAATTGAATTCTAAAGTTTGATTTCCTCTCTAGGTCCAAAGTGAATGAAATGTTTCTTGAAGAATCCAGAAGCTTGTACAATCAGGAATTCTGCCTTTAAGTATTTGGACTTTTTTTCCCCCTGATTTTGCTATTTCTATTAATTTGCTATTTGCTCCCAATTTGAGGCCTCTTCCTCAGCTGGACACCCTCACTCTGACCCTTAATCACAACCAGTTCTTTGACACTCAAATCTGCTTCTTTTCCAAACAGAACAGCATTGCCTTTCAAAATGCAATCTTCATTATTTTAAAAGGACAGATCATTTTTCCTCTTTAAAATGCTTCAAATGTCACCAACAAACAAAACGTGACTTAGGCATCTGAGTTTCATCAACGGATTCTCAAAAAGTCCTGATTTTTTTCTCCACATCCAATAAAAGAGAAACATCTTACAAGTCCTCTCACTGCTGAGACACGAACCCTTACTGACTTGACTTATTTTCTCCTTGCACTGGACTTCAAACTGAGAATTCCTATAAAAATTTGTGGGCTATAGGTAGAATAAGATTTGATTGGGTTAATATTAAAAATATCTCAAATTGACTCAACTGCCACATGTCTTCAGATTAAAGATAAATCATAAATTACTATAAAATGCTTATAACCTATCTTGTTGAGGAGAACCTTTTGAACACAATTTCGTTGAGTATGACCACAGATACTTTGAGTCAGGTTTAGCACAAGGTTATGAGAATATTGTCAATATAATTTAAATTAGCTACAAATAAGTACAAGTAGCTTTATTTTAATCTGGGGTTGGGGGTGGACCAAACAAGAAAAGTGCTATAATACAAAGAAGATTGTTCAGCAGTCCAAAATAAAAAAGTCATGAAAAAATGGTTGAACTATTTTAATAATAGAAAGCTATGATAATTCTGACTTTTTTCCTTAGGAAATGCATATGCAATTTTTTGCAAGAGCTTGAATAGATTTCAAAGACTGTATGAGTCATCTACAATAGTGTTCATAATAGAACTTTATTGAGTGTAACCTTTTGCACTTTGTAGTGTGTTTCTGAAAATTCGTTTCTCTATATAACCAAATTGAGTTTAACTTCTTTGGTTTGAGTTCTGATAAGTAGGTAGCAAAGGAAGAACACACTCTGTTTTTCTCAAGCTTAAGGACTTGAAGAGAAAAATTCAAGCCTTGAGTGACAATAGTGAAGGATTCTACAGGGAAAATATTAAGTGACACAAGAAACATCAAAAGAAGATGGAAGGAATACATAGAGTCATTATACCAAAAAGAATTGGTGGATGACCAACCATTTCAAGAGGTTTCATATGATCAGGAACCAATGGCACTAAAGGAAGGAGTGGAAGCTGCATTGAAGTAATTGGCAAAACACAAAGCTCCAGGCATTGATGGAATATCAATTGAGATGTTTCAATAAACAGAGGCAGCCCTGGAGTTGCTCACTTGTTTATGCCAAGAGATCTGGATAACAGCTACCTGGTCAACTGACTAGAAGAGATCCATATTTATGCCTATTTCCAAGAAAGGGGATCCAACCAAATGTGGAAATTATTGAACAATATCATTAATATTACACATGAGCAGAATTTTGGTAAAGATCATTTAAAAGTGACTGCAGCAGTATATAGACAGGGAACTGCTGGAAAATCAAGCTAGATTCAGAAGAGGGCATGGAACCAGGGACATTATTGCTGATATCAGATGGATATCAGCTGAAAGCAGAGAATACCAGAAAGATGTCTATCTTTTATTGGCTATGCAAAAGTATTTGACTATGTGGATCACAACAAATTATGGATAACGTTGTGAAGAACAGAAATGCCAGAGCACTGTACTCATGAGGAATCTGTACATGGACCAGGATGCAGTCGTTCAAACAGAACAAGGAAACACTGCCTGGTCAAGGAAGGTATGCATCAGGGTCATCTCCTTTCCCTGTACCACTTCAATCTCTATGCTAAGGAAATAATACAAGAAGCTAGACTTTATGAAGAAGAATATGTCATTTCAATTGGAGGAAGACTCATTAACAACCTGCATTATGCAGACGACACAAGTTTGCTTGCTTAAAGTGAAGAGGACTTAATACATTTACTGATGAAGATCAAATATAGCCTTCAGTATGGATTGTGCCTCAACCTCAACAAAACAACAATCCTTACACCTAGGTCAGTAAGCAACTTCATGATAAATGGAGAAAATATTGAAGTTGTCCAAGATTTTGCTTTACTTGGTTTTACAATCAACACCCATGGAAGCAGCAGTCAAGCAATTAAAAGACACATTGCATTGGGAAAAACTGTTGCAAAAGATCTCTCTAAAGTGTTGAAAAGTAAAGATGTAACATTGAAGATGAAGGTGTACCTGACTCATGCCATGGTATTTTCAGTTGCATCATATGCTTGTGAAAACTGGACACTGAATAAGGGAGACAGGAGAATAACTGATGCTTTTGAATTATGATGTTGGAAATGAATATTGAATATACCAAGGACTGCCAAAAGAACTGTCCTAGAAGAAGTGCACCCAGAGTGCTCCTTGGAAGCAAGAATGAGTAGACAGTGTATTGCATATTTTGGACAGGTTGTCAGGAGAAACCAATCTCTGGAGAAGGACATTATGTTTGGGACAGTGGCGGGTCAATGAAAGAAAGTAGACCCTCAAGTAGATGGATTGACATAGTGGCTACAACAATGGGCTTAAATATAAAAAAGACTATGTACCTGTCACAGTGTCAGGGAGTGTTTCATTCTGTTGTACTTAGGTTCTCTATGAGGGACCTGACTCAACCGCACCACTCCAACAACATATTTTCTCTTAGAGTCATTAAGTGTGATTAATATTAAATCACTATACATTAAGCATATGGATTTAGTGGCTACAATAATGATGAAATCATTTAACGTGAATATATACCTTAAACTGTACATCATGTGACTGAGTCTAGCTAGTAAGAAGGAATGTTTTTTCTTAGTTAACAAAAAGCCATAGTAGAGACTAGTATCCACTGTGCTTTTTAAAAAACACACCAAACTATTTTAACAAATGACTAATGACTATATCTAAATTTATGTTATATATATTAATATGAACAAGCAAATAAACATGTGATGTAATCATGCCTATATGTCTACCTAAGATTAAGGAAAACAATCAGGCAGGTAATAGATTTGCCATCCTTGAATTAAGAGTAATATAATACAATGAGACACTGCATGATAATGTTTGATCAATGATAGACTACGTATATAATAATGGTCCCATAAAATTATAGATCTGAAAAATTCCTATTGCACAGCATTGTTAATATAATAGTGAAAGCAGTACACACATACTTGTGGTAAGCCTGGTGGAAACCAACCCACTGCTTTAACAGTTATACCAAAGTATAGCACATACACTTGAATACAATATATGATATTTGATAATGATAACAAATGACTATTATTGGTTTATATCCCCACGTGTCTGTCAGCTTGTTGTGATGTGGGGCTTGCATGTTGCTATAGTGTTGAAAGCTATGCCACTGGTATTTCAGATATCAGCAGGGCCACCCACAGTGGACAGGTTTTAGCTGAGCTTCCAGACTAAGACAGACTAGGGAGGACCTGGTAGTCCACTCCTGAAACAATTAGCCATTGAAAATCCTATGATAGCAGAGAAGCCCTGTAAAATATAGTGCTAGAAAATGAGCCCCCCAATCCCCAAGCTGGAAGGCATTCAAGAAATAACTAGTGAAGAGTTGTTTCCTCAAAGTAGAGTTGACTTTAACCATGAAAATGGAGTAAAACCCCTGGAATCTCCATTGGCTGTTGTACCATGACCCAAAATGAGAAGAAACACAGTGTCTGCAAAAATGGGCTCAAACATAAAAAGATCATGTACATTGCAGTGTTTCATTCAGTTGTACATAGGGTTTCTATGAGTCAAATCCGACTCAACAGTACCCAACAACCCAACAACAGTACCCAATGTTGTTATTATACTTTTATCATTATGGTTATTTTACTTAAAATATGCTTCTGTTACTTAAAAAGAAAGTTTACCATGAAACAGTGTGCTGCATTACACAGGCAGCAACCTCAAACATCTTGGACTACTGAGTGTCTTGACTAGATCACGAGGCTATGTTGAATGATTGATGTGTACCATCCAGCTTTGTGCAAGTACACTCTATGATGTTCACATAATGATGACATTTCCACATTTCTCACAATCCATTCCTATTGCTAAGTGATATATGAGCATAATCATATAATGGATACCAAAAATTGAATATTTTTCACAGGCTTATCCTTGTTCTAAGTATTTTACATGTATTATCTCATTTTATCTTCACATGAAGTCAGTGAGGTTGGCTCACCCCTCTTACGTATTGAGAAAGCAAGATTCATAGAATTTAAGTTATTTGCTCAAGGGTGACACGCAGCTAGAATGTGACTCATGTCTGCTACATTATAAAGATCAGGTTTTTGCCCCTCTCTGTCACATTGCCTTTCTGAATAAAAGCTAAGTGACTGTCATGAGAAGGAATGAGCTGTCTTCTGGCCAGTGTTAACAGAGCGACTATAATCCTGTTCAGTCAGTAATTTCTTCTAGACTAGCTTCTGGATTTGAGATATTAGCAGTAGCTGGGGTAGATTTGATTTTAAATGAGTAATTGTACCATGATCATTCAGAATGGTACACAGAATACAGACTAGATTAATAATTACCAGGGATCAATGGGAAGATGTACATATATTTAAAACCATCCTGTAAGTGATTTTAAAATGAAAATAATACTCAAATTTCTCAAATGGAAAAGAAATGATTGTGTCTGGTAAGAAGAGCAGATGATTAGTTGAATAATACACAGAAACTTCCCTGCTTAATTGTTAGACTGCCTAAGGTTTTTTGTTTGTTTATTTTTTTTTATAGTGATGGGGGTTGAACTCAGGCATCACACATGCTAGAAAAGTGCTCTACCACTGAACTATATCCTCGTAAACTGCCTAAGAATACACTACAGCATAAAATATATGTTCAAGGGCAGATTAGTATTTGTTCATAATGTAAAAGTACAGCTGTCAGAATACGTTTTCTCTCACTAAACACACACACACACACACACACACACACACACATAACAGCAATGGTGATTTACACAGACTCTGAAAAAGTTTTAGAATCACAGCATTTTTATTTGTCTTATTTCTGGTGCAAAAAAGGGTGACATGTCAGAAGTATTTGCCAGAAACAATGAGGCAAATAAACTGGATGGAAAACATGGAGAGGGCTTGGAAAGAAAGAGTACCTCAATATTCTTGAGAAATATTAAGATAAAAAATCTTTTTAAAAAGAAACCTTTTTCTTTATAGCTTCTACCAGACAGTGATAGTCTTTCAAAAAGTGAAGAACTCAGCTCTAGAAAGTCATGAGTATTAAATAGGACATTATCAAATTAAACAGTAAGTTAGTGCAAAATTAAACTTAATTAAGCAGTGGTTGTTCAAAGTTGCACTTAAGAATGACTTGTCTTGATTTTGATATTTTTAATTAAACAAGTTAAATTATGCTATAATTTTCATAAAATTTTTATGGATATATAACATTATACCATTGTATTTTTACAGAACAAATGTGGCTGAATCCTGTGCTAATATATACAGTTTGAGCTATTCCTTTTCAAAGTAAAGCCTAATTCATTATCCTTGAACTTTAAAGTAGTGGTTTTCAACCAGGTCTGATTTTTCCACAGGGGACATTTGGTAATATCTGGAGACATTTTCAATTGTCACAACTATGGAGAGAGGTACTACTTTGTATCTAATCAGTAGAGATGTTATTAAACATTTTATGAGGTACAGGAAAACCTTACAGAACAGAGTTATCTGTTCCAAAATGACAATAGTACTAAGGTGGGGAAACCAGCTTTTGAGTACCACAAATTCACCTGGGGAGCTTTTTTTTGGTACATTCGAGCCTCTGTAACAAAATACCACAGTGGTGGTTAATTTGGGGTGTCGATTTGCCTGATTGAAGGATGCCTAGAACATTGATATAACACACTTCTTGTTGTTTCTCAAGAATCTTGCATGTGGTCAGTGACCTGAGTAGAGAAGAACTGCCCTGTATGTGGGCTGGACTACCCAGGAGGCTGGTGGTGGGGATGAAACAAAAAAGGGAAAGAAGAAAGAAGGGGATATTTGTGTTTAACTCTTCTCGATAGGGTGAGATTTCTGTTGCTGCCACTGCTCATGGGCATCAGACTGCAGGTTTTTCAACCTTTGAACTTAGACTTTAACAAATATCTCTCCAGAGGGTTTTCAGGCCTTTTACCTCAGATTGGAGCTGGATCATTAACCTGGCTTTCATTCTGGGGCTTCCAGCTTCTGGAACTGAGGGAGTACCAGTTTTCCTGGAGCTTCAGCCTCAAGGTGGCCATTGTGAGACTATCCAGCCCCTTATAGTATGTTGTTGTTGTTAGGTGCTATTAAGTTGGGTCCAACTCATAGTGACTCTCAAAGCTGATTGCTGAGATTGCTTTGGGAGTGGATTGCCACATCCTTCTCCTATCTTACAGTATAAGCCAACCTAATAAATCACCTCTTATAACTGCATATATTCTATTGGTTATGCGTCTCTGGAGAACACTAACTAATACAACAACAGAAATTTATTTCTCATCATCCCAGAGGATGAAAGTCCAAGATCAGAGCAACAGCAGATTCGGTGTCTGGTGAGGATCTGCTGTAGGTTACGCACAGACACATCACCTAGGAGTTTATTAGAATCTCAGAATCCAAACCTACAGATTTACAATCTACATTTTTCACAAGATCCCTAGCATTTTGAATGTTATACCTTTAAATGAAATAATCAATATAAAGTATCTACATATAGTGTCCAACATATGTATTATGATTTAAATATAAAATGTCTCCCATAGGCCCATGTTTGAACTCTTGGTCTCCACCTGGCAGCATAATTCTAGGAGGCTGTGGAATCTTTAGGAGGTAGAATCTAGCTGGCACAAATAGCTCACTTAGGGGAGGGGCTTTGAAGGTGGTATGTGACCCTCCCATTCTGGCCTGACTCTCTATTCCTGTCCACCCCGATGAGAACAGCCAACTTTTACCATATGCTCCTGCTGATGTGATTTTATACCCTAGCCCATGGGGCCAAGCCACTATGGTCTGAACCTCTGCAATCCTGAACCAAAATAAATCCTTCCTCCGTTAAGTTGTTTCTGTCAGGTACTTTGGTCACAGCAACATAAAAGCAACTAATATAACATTCAATCATTATTAGAAGTTTTATGGTGGTGATGATGTTGATGAAGACAGTATCAATTGGGTAGCAAGAAGAGGTTAAGGACAAGAAATAATTTAATGAAAGAGATTCCTAAAAAAGAGATAAGAATGGACTTGGAATATTGTAGGGATAAATCTGGACAATTTAGGCAAAAACCCTAATTCTTGTGAATCTGCACAAGAAGCCTTAATAGTTAAATTAGAAAAGTACAAGGGACTTGCCGGAAAAAGCAAGCTAGGGACATGCATGGGCTTTCCCAGGCAAGTTAGCCCCCCTAAAAATCCCACTGCAACCAATTGGACATTTTGCAAAACTTTTTCAGCTCTTCTCCTGTGATTGGTCAATTAATCCTGAACAGTGATTTGTCAGAGCAGCTGAAGTTCCCCAGTTCACTCAGCCAGCTCATCGGCCGGCATCAGACAAGAGCTCTCTATGGACTTCAGGACCATCTCCAGACTGGCACTGTAGGGAATAAGAATAGGAATAGGAATAAAGATAGAAATTGGGTGTGTGTAGTACATGAAGTGTGGAGCGTAGTGAACACCCCATAAAAGATGTAACCTAAGCCCCAAAATTAATAATGAAAGAAACTGTGTAGAACTCATCTGGGACTGCCCCAGACATGTGTGACATGTGTGATAAAAGGATAAGACCTGGCACCCGATAATCACACGGCACAGTGACGTCAGTGCAAGATAACCAGATAGAGAACAGACTCCACACAAACTGTATAAAGAGAGAAGAACCTTGACGACAGACGGGCCGCTTCCACTCCAAGTGATGACAGACTTCACGTCATGCTGAGCCCCCCACCAGCAGAGGAACCGTCGCCACGTCAACACCATCATCCGCGCCGTGAGAGGAAGAACATTGGGAAGGAAGGCCGAGGAACCACCGCTCAACCAGACAGATCGAGAGGCTTAACTGCGTCATCAGACCCAACTACATAGGTGCCAGGTATCGGTGTGCCAGGGTGTGTGTGTGTGTGAACTAACCCTGTGTGTAGCAATAAAGGTCTCCTGCCAGTGACAATATCTGGTCCTCTTATTCCCGACCTCACCTTAAGTGAGGAAGAGATTCTCGCTTGCGACAGGCCTGCTCCGGAAAATGACCGTCAGCAGAAGAGCCTGGGCAGAAGTGGCAGGAAAGAGGTGTTGGGGGTGGAGGGGGGGCATTCATCACCACCACCACTGCCGCCATGTGCTCCAAGAGCTGCAACACTTGTATTGTAACCTCGCTGGGTTCCCTGCCCTTCTAAGGGCAGAGGCAATAAACAGCTGTGTGTGTTTGTAAAGGAAAACATCCTGAGGCTTTTCCTTCTCCTCCACTGCACTCACCCTGCTCCCGAGGGTCCCAGGGTGGTTGGGGTAGAGGTATAAAGGTATTTATGTGTGCAGCGCTCGCCAGTAATATCTGGGCCTGACCAGGAGCACCACACAGAATATAAAATTCATTTTCAATCTCTGTGTACCATTTGCCACATGGAGTAGCTCAAAACACGCATTTATTATGTCACTGTTTCATTGGCATGATAGGGTTTCTGAAACAGTTATAACCAGGGTATGAACAGGGTATGTCAGCTGGCTCATCTGGCGGCTCTAAGGAAAAGCTCAATCCCAGTTGTGCTCTTCAAGCGGGCACAGTTCAGTTCTTTGTCATTGTAGGTTCCTATTCCTTGACTGCTGGCAGCAGGGGCCACTCTTAGCTTCTACAGGCCACTAACATTCTTTTCCATGTGCCCCCTTCTGTATCCATGACAGCAATACTCCTTCCTTCCTTCCTTTTTGTTTTGTAGTATTTGGAAGTTGAACCCAGGGGCTCACACATACTTTGCAAGTGCTCTACCACTGGGCTGCACCTCCAGCCCATTTTCTAAGTTTTTTATCTTGAGACAGATTCTACCTAAAATATACAACTTGCCTCTGGCCTCAAGTCTGCAATGCTCCTGCCTCTACCTCCTGAATCACTGAGATTACACACGTGAGCCATTGTGCCTGGCAGCAATATTTCATTGAATTTGTCTCATTCTTTAAATCCTTGGCTCTCTCCCTGGGCCTCTAGCCAAAGAAATGCCCTTCATTCACGTGGCTCATGTAATTAAGTTAGGCCATCCAGGTGAACCCTTTTTCTTAAAGTCAACTGTCACATAATATAACCTCATCATGCAAGCAAAATCACAGCATTGGGGATTCTGCAGGGGGCAGGAGGTCTTGGAGGGCATGTTAGAATTCTGTCCATCATGCAGAGCCACTGACCTGAGGAGGAAGGAAGGGAAATCCCTGTGGCAAAGGAAAGGAAAGGAGCTAGGGAAGTGCAATGGTAAACTTATGAACCTGGCTGTGAAGGGAGTCCCAAGACTTTGGTTTTGTTTGCCAAGCACATGTTTGATGTGCTGAAAGCAATGGGAAGATTTCAGTCTCAATGTTTTAAGCAAGTGAAACAGTTCAGAAACAGCTGCTATAGGCAATGGGGAACACAGCTTCACAGGAAAAAATGGAAAAAATGTTGGTGGAGAGTGCAGAGAGCCCAGGAGGAGATGGGTTCTGCCACAGAAGAGCAGAGGTGTTTCACACTAGGGCAGAGCAGCCATGGATTAAAACTGAACAGATATAAATGGGGAGAGAAGGAAGGACCAGCTGCTGCTGCTGAGCCCTGCCCAGGAATTGATCATCTTAAAATGGAGCCAGGTTGTCACCAAGGCCAGGGAAATCCCTGAGGAACAACGTGTTATTGCTTCCTTTTTTACTTTAAAATTAATAGGGAGAGGATCATATATCCTTTGACTTTCAGGATTTTAGGTAGGTGGATGATACCACTGAACTAATTGTTCCAGGGATTTTTAATAAACCATAAGAAGACACTGTCTTCCATGGAACTATAAGGCAAAAGCTATGCTATTATCTTGCTAATAGCAAAGGCTTTCCTGAAAGATTCTTGATAATGATGTTCAAACAATATAGAACACAAGGACAATTATTTTATCTTCCTTCACATGGTATTTCAGATAAGAGATTGTGAAGAACGAGATTCACAAAAACAATGGGTGACACCTCATTTGTCATAAGTCTCAAAGGTACAAAAGCCTTGGGAGAATGTGCTTTGTCCTTCACACTTTTCACCCTGGTGCACACAGCATCATTGTAAAGTGAGAGGAAAAATTTTCTATTTTGCCAATGTCACCCTCCTTCATCTCAGACCCCACAGTGATGGTGGGCCATTTCAGTTTGGGTTTGGGTAAATACTCTGCTTTTGTTTTCTGCATAATAATTTTAGAAAATGTTAAATAGATTCTCATAGAAACCTTTTGTGCAATTTAATGCAGTTAAACTCTATCATTGAGTTTCCGTTAAAAAAATATGAGGTGGACTTAAAGCAAGCAGACCTAAGGTAGGCATTGTCACACATTACTGTGATCTCAGCAACTCATGAAGCTGAGGCAGGAGGATAGTGAGTTCAAGGCCAGAGGCAGCCTGCACACCTTAGCCAGATCCTGTCTCAAAATAAAAAAAATTTAAAAAGGGGCTGGGGTGCAACTTAGTTGTAGATCATTTGCCTAGTATGCATGAGATCCTATGCTCAACCCTCCCAATATTGCCCACCAAACCCCACCAAAAAAGCAAGCAGGTGTGTAATGGTTTTATACACATAAAGAGCTCTTTTTTCGCTTGGGTTTGGATTTCTCCTAAGTTACTCTTAAGAGTGATTTTATGAGATTTTACATAATGTTTTCATGAAAAGTCTATCATTTGAGAATTGATCAGCAAGGAAGATGAAGATTCTATATATCTCTTTTCCTTAAGATATTTTTATAGACATATTTACAACAAAAAATACATAGCATCATGAATGGTGCCTGTCAAGCCATGTACAACAGATCAAGTCACTGATCACAAGAAGTTAGAATCATACTTGGTTTTTCTGTTTCGCTTTAACTTCAAATATTTTTTGAGTTCTGCTTAAGTTGGTTTAAGACTGCAAGTATAAAGCATGCTAAAATGGATATCTTTGGCATCTCACCAGAGTTTCTATAGTTGTTTTGATGTGATCCTAAGAAAAATACTATTATGGAGAAAGATAAAGGGTGATATTGGTAAATGCAAATGAAATAATGTTTAGTGCTCTTGATTAAACATTCTCCATCTGCAAGGCATTTTGATAAGTCAACATTTTATTTTCTCCATTTGATAAGACAGTGATCCTCTACTTCTGAGGAGGGAAATGAGGCTTGGAAACATTGGTTGAATTTAGCAGAGTCCAGCAGGAATTTCTATTCAAAATCTGTTTCAATTGTTCCCTTCAAGTAAAGTCATATGGTGTCACATCTCTGTCCCAAAGCTGCTACTGAATTTCTTTCATCCTCACTAGCAAAATGATTATTATTTCCTACAATGTGGGTCCTAACCAGCTTTCACTTCATGTCTGCTACTTCCTTTCCTTGACTTCTTCATGTCTATCCACCTTCAAGCAAGCTCTTGCTTTACAAGTTTTGCACTATGGTTCTTCCTTCCTGAATTCTGTTTATCCAAATACCAGCATGGCTTGATTCCTTACTTACAAGCAAATATGAAGAAAATGTTAGTATGTTTACTCATGTGTCATCTTACCAGACAGGACTTTAATTATTATTCTTTTACCTATACTTCCTCATACTACTTATTTGTGCATTTCTTTGTGTGTGTGTGTGTGTGTGTGTGTGTGTGTGTGTGTGTGTGTAGGTGCGCACATATCTCCTTTCTCTGTGTGTGAGAATAGAACTTAGTTCTGTTCAGAGCAGTGTTCCCTATGCTTAGAACAAAGCCTGTCATGTAGTAGCCATTTCAATATTGTTGAATGAACATATGAATTATTAACATTTTATACATCAAAGGAGAACATACAGTGTGCAACTGAGTCCTTATAGCCTCAAATTCAGTTCTGAAAAATTTAAGAGGAATTTGTTACCAGCTCTTGACTTGGGAAGGACTCTATAAAGCAGATATTATTTTCAAGGAGAGAAGAACTGGCTTAATTCCTAGATTTTAAAATAATAATGGCAAAGGCAGGAGTAAGACCAATGTTAGGATAAATGTTCAGCTGTTGTTGTTGTTGTTGTTGTTGTTGTTAGGTGCTATCGAGTTATGATAATTGTTCAGCTGTAGAAGTAGAATATTTTCAAAGAGAAAACAGGAAACAAATTCATCTGAGTTGAGTAGTTGAAATAAAAAGGAGGAAGCTAGAAAAGTGGGGTCATTTGGAGCAGCCAGTGATGGACAGGTAAAAAGAGAATACGATTTTGCACATGATCTAAAGTGCTGTAAGTATCTCTATATAAGCAAAGTAGATGTAGTGACATGGTGAGAACAGCAGGTGAGGAATTGAGCTGGCCATGTTCCTAGTAATTTCCTGGTAAGGATGAAATTTTAGGTTAAATTTATGGCAAGAAGGCTCTGATAGATCACTAAATTGAAATCATATGGGGAAAAGGGGAGAAAAATGGAAAATTAGCAATGTCTGTAGATCCTACTACTCTTCAGACACTTTTTCCAATTCTTGCACTCATTGTCTTTGAGTTACTGCAAACCCTCATATGACCATATTATTTGATATCATTATATAGGGTCATGGTTTGAATAAAAGGTCCCACAAAGATCATGTGCTTTAATGTGTCCCCAGATAGTGGTGCTGTTTGTGGAGGTCATGGAAATTTGGGGGGCAGGATTCAGCTTTGGGAGGTGGTCACGGGGGGTGGGAGGAGGGGTTGTTCCCAGACACATGGTTCCAGGAGCTCTCTCTGCCGCTTGGCCCAAGATGCCATGTGGTGGTCTGTCATGGGCCGTCACTGCCACACATACCCCACCTGTATCACCGACATTATTGACTGATGCTGTAACTGTGAGCTTCCAGTAAACCTTTTCCTCTACAAATTTGTTTAGGTTGGTTTTTCTGCTAAAATGCCAACAGCTGACTAGTGCAGTAAGTTTTATAAATAAAGAAACTAGAGTTCAGAAAAAATTAAAGAACTAGCTAAGGATGCGTTAGTTAATAAAGCTTTATGTTCATAACCAGATCTCCCACTTTCCAGTATTTGTCCTGTCTTTGTCTCTTTCTCTTTTGTTCAATTTTTGTTGTTCTCATAATTGACATTTACTAAAGTAACATATGATGAAGGAAGAAAAATTTTTAAATGTCATCCAAAAAAAGGCACAAAAGTTCTGGTAGTATCTGACTTTTACTTTTGCTCAAGTACTTAGTGATTTTGCATTTTGTGAGACAGATGTTCCTCCACTTGCATTGGAGTTATGGCCCTACAAATGCATTCAAAGCTGAAAATATAAGTTGAAAATGTATTTAATGCACCTAACCTACTGAGCATCACAGCTTGGTTTAGGCTTAAACATGCTCAGAACACATACATTAGCCTGAAGTTGGGCTATTTCATCTAGCACAAAGCCTACTTTATAATAGTGTTAAATATGTAATATAAATACAACAGAGAATGATATGTTATAGAAATGAGGACATACAAAATATGAAAGAAAATGTCCAAGAAATGCTTGCAACACAGTATACTGCTGAGTATCAGTTTTTCACCCTCAACATTGCATTTCTGATAGGGTACTGTGGCTTGCTCCTGCTGCCCAGAATTATGAGGAAGTATCATATTCTCTATTGCTAGCCCAGATAAAGATCAAGATTAAAAACTAGAAGTACAATTTCTACTGGATGTATATCACTTTTGTATCATTTAAATTTGGAAAATCATAAGTCAGGGGCTGTGTGTACTTATTTCCTTTCATGTCTCTGTTGAGGGTTGAACTTATCTCATTTTCTCACCTGTCATCCACTGGGGACTGACAGGGTTTCTCACATAGCTCCACATTTCCAACACAGCACATTGTTTTATACACAGAAGATACTCAAATTACTTCCTGTGTAAAATGGTTAAAATTTCATAACCAAGACAATGTATGGAGGCTTCTTGTAGTAACACTGGTATAGAGAAGGTCTGTTTTGGGCATGGGATTTGTTGTCAGGTGCCATCAAGTCAATAACCAACTCAGTGACCCTATGTACAACAGGTGAAACACTATTGTCAGTGCTTTCTGCTGTTCATTGGGTTTTCAATGGTGGTTTGATTTTTGGGAGTGGATTGCCAGATTTAGAGTACCTATAAAGACATGAATTGAAAGTATAGATCCTCTATTAACATGAAGACAAAAGACGTAATTTTGAGAGTATAGAACAACTCCTTTGTACTCTCTCTTTGCCAACTCTTCCACTATAACATCTTCTGTAAAGGAAGTCATTTGTAATTCATATTTTTAAAAAGGAGAAACAAACTTTCAATCCACGTGATTCAAGTCAGAAAGCATTTTATGATTATCTGCCTCTGGGTCAAGACACTGCCTTCTCACAAGCTTTAGTCAATGAATCATGTCTAAGTTACATGCTAATTTCCATGATGATAAGGTTGTACCTTCTCGGAAGATAGATGGTCTTTCAAATGGCTGATGTGCAGTTGGAATTTACTGAGAACATAAACTCCATCAAAAGATATTTTTTTTTTTGCTAATGATGGACCATTTCACTCATTCCCTTTTATGATGATGAATGGCTGTGTCCATAAATTTAAAACATAGCATAATGTTACCTTTTTTCCTTTCTCTCTCTCTTTCAGCTATCTGCTTTGGACCATTTTAAAGTCCCTTGTGAGCTTTTGCAGATGCGTTGGGTTATGCCTCAGGACTCTCTTGTAAAGTATTACAAATTCTTTGTGGGAAAAAGTATATGGAAATGATCATTTGATTCATCAAAAATAATTTCTTCATATCATAGTGATAATTACTGAAAAGCTTGCAGCCTTCCCACTGTGGCTTCTGACCCTGTCAGATCTCAGAAATTAAGCAGGGTCAGGCCTGGTTAGTACTTGGATAGCAGACTGCTTGAGAACATCAGGTGCTATAGGCTTGGGAGAAGTACCCAGCAACCCACTCCCAAAAACCAATGAGCCATTGAAAATCCTATGAATAGCAGAGAAACACTGACAATAGCATTTCATCTGTTATATATAGGGTTGCTATGAGTTGGACACCAACTTGATGGCATCTAACAACAACTACTCAAAAATCAAGAATTAGAATCAGCAGGTAAGACTATAAGTTATATTGGGGTTGGCTGTACTAGAGTTGGGATTGGTGAAAATTTTTTGCTATTCTTCCTATAGAGAGATAAAGTTTATTTGTTCTTTTCTTGAACCTGGGCCAACCTGAATGTCTTTCTTGACCAAAAGGATGTAGTATAAATGATCTTTGTCCATTCCAGGTCCAATTTTTCCTTTGCCATCTCAAACCTCTGCAGCTTTTATGCTATGAAGAACCCAAGACCCATAAAGAGGCCACATGTATCTGATGCAAAGTGCCAGTGGAGGTCCCAGCCAACAAACAGCACGGTTAGCCTCCTGAATGAGCCATCTTGAACATCCAGCACAGGTGTGCCTTTGGTGAACCCAACCCCAGCATACTCTGACTGCCACGTGATGACTCTATGAGAGAACCACCCAGTTGGTTAATTCTTCTGTTGAAAAAATACTACATGAGTATTTTTTAAAAAAACCTGCTTTATTCTTCTGCTGAACTTAACATTCAAGAAATGACTTTGTTTGTTGACTTAGTTGCTCCATTTTTGCTTCTGGGTAGTGTATGGCTTGTGGATTTCTATAAGAAATTAGTACGGAGAAGTCAGACTGGTATCAAGTGACCAAAACTATAAAGAAATAGACAGTAAGCCAAGGAATATGATCAGTAAATAAATAACATTTTGCATAGAGAAATTCTTCACTGTCAGATATAAGTTGGCACAAAAAAGGAATAGAAATGAAAAAAAAGAAGCACTATTTCTTCAGTTTCTTAGAGATAGTTTGAAGCTTAAAAAGAGAATTATATGTGTATTAAAAAAACAGTGAACGATTCTATCGTATTTATTCAAGATCCTAATTGTCAAAATTATACTCAGTGACTAAATCTTACCATTTCAGTCTCAGACCTGAGGCTATGCTTGTTAGTGCCAGCAGGCAGGTGAAAACCAATCTTTTGAAACTAAATGTATATTGCTTTCTTTGCTTTCCTGAGTGCTTTTTAAATAAATGATGAAAGAACACAAATTGTCTCCACAGATGGGCAAAAGATATGAACACGCACGTTACCAAAGACACAAATTATGTGTCAACAAAATTGGCATAAAGAGAACACAAAATGTAAAGGAGGAAAATGTTAAATAAAAGTAGCTTCACTTGTTTGGGTAGACTTGCTCCTTGTACCTGACATCTTTATATTCCTGCAAATTTTTCAGAAAATGAAAATACAAACCTGCCAAAATAAATACTAGGTTGGTAGAGTACCAAGTCTGCTGTTAAATCCCTTTATTTCCCTAAGGAAATATTTAGTTGCTTTCAGACTTCATTTTCTAATCATAGAATGAAGATTCTAACATACCTACAAGAACTGGCATGAGCCAATAAGAGTGGACAGCCAACTATCACAACAGATGCCCGTGCTTACACTCTGTGGTTGATTATTATCCTCAGTATCCCTGTCAGGATTGTTTCTAGTCTTGAAAGAAATGATGCATGAAAAGTATTTAACACAGTGCAAAGTACTAGCAAGCATCAGTAAAGATTACCTAATGATAGGCTGCTACAAGTTATTTATCTAGTAAAGAGTTCACTTAAAATTGTCCCAATGGTCATTTATTTCTCATTCAATAAAGAGAATTTTAGTGCTCTACAGAGTTTACTTTTGCCTTCTTGCAATCTGATTTAATCTGAAGACTATAGGAACATTACATTTATAACACAAGAACTTTTGTCTGCTTTGTTTACTGATGAATTCCAAGGGCCTAGAACACTGAAAGTCATAGAAAAGATGTTCAAATACTTATTGAATGAATATTGAAAGGAGGAAAAAAAAGTAGCACAGAATCAATACAAAAATTAGAAGCCCTGAGTTTTAATCCTCCTTCTATCACATCCTTACTATACAAAAGACATTGAATATTTATCTATTTCATTACCTGTAGAAACAATATTAATAATATTCTTCCTAATACTTTCTTAGAGTCTTAGGATCAAAGTCATAACATCACGACATGAGAATGAGCTCCATAGACAGATACATCTGCTGTAAATTCATGTTTTTAAGCCCCCCCCCAAATTAATACTCTAAGCTTTAATCTTCTTGTCTATAAGATGGGCATGAAACAATATGTAAAAGGCACTAAGACAAGTTTTTGGCACCTTGTTGATACCTAATATTCCTAGTAACAAGCAGTTATTATAATATTTGTAAAAGCTTTTCATAGACTCTATGGAG
>VMDO01032465.1:0-13368 GCA_007922755.1 Pedetes capensis | reverse complement strand
GGCCAGACATTGCCCAGACCTGGGCAGACAGCCTGGCTCCTGGCACCTGCGGAATCTTCAGACACAGGAAGTTGTCTCTGGGGCTCCCTCCACCTGGTACGTCAGGTGGGGGCAGCCCTGCCTGGTCTCCACCCCAGCTGCACTGACCAAGCCTTGACCTTCCTTCTGTCCCAGACCAGCAGCTGCCATATTACTGGCTGGCTGTGACTTCTGCTGACCTGGCAGTGCCCATGCAACCCAGGACCTCTGTGACATGCAGATGCCCAGGCCCAGCCCACAGTTCACGTTCTGTGGTGCCATTATCCCGGGTCCCCATGGCTGGGCTGGGCGCTGTGGCCAGCCTTCACTGTGTCCCTGCCCCAGGCATTTCGGGGCAAGCATCAAGTTTTAGTGTTCCTGCCCCGAAAGTCTTATAGCTAAGGAAACAATTAAGTTTCCCCTTTAACTAGTGACTGAGAAAAATGTACAAGGAAAAGGTACAAGTTAGTCTCCAGAATCCACGAAAGGATCGTGGCCTTGGCTGTGGCTGGTGCTCTGCGCTGGGCATCAGCCATGGTCCCTGGGAAACCTGCCCACTGCCTGTTACAGCAGTCGCCCAACCACACCAGCCTGTTTCATCACCACCAGGATTTCGGAAGATGAATCACAAAACTGAAGGCTTAGGACAGAGCTCAGAAGTTAAGACCACGTCTTACCATGGACATGCTGTTTGAGGCAGATTCTGCATCGACAGGAAGGGCCGGGCCCGGGAGTCTGCATTCCTGCCAGCTTGCCAGCTTGGGCGGGCAGCAGAGGCCACTTAGGGCAGGCAGCAGAGCTCCAGGTGTGGGCTCCGCTCACACTGCAGGGCAGGAAGGAAGATACTGGAACTTGAACTTACTCTCGGGCACGTCCTGATGTAGGGCCCATGGCGGACCTGGATGAGCCCCACAGAGGGTCTCCAGGACACTTGACCCTCCAACTACCAAAATCCCCAGCATAATTTCCATAAACCTCCGGGTTCGTGGTCCAAAGTGTTGAGTTTATGAAGACTGTGGCTGCTGTGATGGTCGTTCTCAACGCTAAAGCGGAACTTAGACTTGTGCTCCAAGTCTCTCTCCCTTTGAAAAATGTTATGGGACAGCCGGGCATGGTGGCGCATGCCTGTAATCCCAGCAGCTTGGGAGGCGGAGGCAGGAGGAGTGCAAGTTCGAGACCAGAGGCAGTCTGCGTAACTTAGCGAGACCCTGTCTCAAAAAGTAAAAAATGGGCTGAGGGCGCAGCTCAGTGGTCCAGCACTTGCAGAGCATGCAGGTGGGAGGCCCTGGGTTCAACCCCCAGTACTACAAAAAACAAAAATGAAAACAAAACAAAACCACCACGGGAATGCGACCAATGAAGCCAAGATTTACTTTGGAGTCAGCGTAGGAAGCGGAGGACAGCCCTGTGGCCCTGCCCTTCGTTAGCTGCGTGGCCTTGGGCCAAGCAACCTGACTTTTCCGAGAGTCACTGTTCTGGTGAACGTGGAGCGCGGAGGAGCCTGCCTTCGAGAGTGCTGGGAAGATAGATTAGGTAGCGAACGGAGGAGGCACAGTACCAAGGGACAGCACACGCCATGCAGAGGCCCTCCTCCAACGCTGCTCAGTGCCACTGCTGCCATCCCCTCCCCTTTTCACGGAGGCCTGGGAGGAACATGTCCACGTGTGCTGGGCCTCCTCCGCATGGGTTGCAGCTTGCGAGGCAGGAGCCGGCTTGTATACCTCCTGGTGTCGGTGGCAAGGTCAAGGTGTGTGGTGGGCATGACCCGGGGGTCAGATTTACTTGACAGGTGAGCAACATATGGAAATTGAGGGTGAAGGGAGAGCCTCGCCCAGGCCGAGGCTAGCCCACAGCTCCCCTGCAGAGCTACAGGCAGTGATGATTACCCAAGGGGTGGGGCTCCCTGCCACCACTTGCAGTCCCACCCCACCTCGGATGACCAGCACTCTGTGAGTCACTGGGTGAAAGAGGAACCTCAAGCCGGGCGGGGTGTTGCACTCCTGTCATCCCAGTGGCTCGGGAGGCGGAAGCAGGAGGATTGCAAGTTCGAGACCAGAGGCAGTCTGCGTAACTTAGCGAGACCCCATCTCACAAAAGTAAAAATATGGGCTGGGGGTGTGCAACTCAGTGGTCCAGCACTTGCAAAGCATGCAAGCGCGAGGTCCTGGGTTCAACTCCCAGTACCACAAAAAAAAAAAAAAAAAAGAAAGAAAAAGAAAAAGAGAGACACCTCAAGGCTTCCTTCAGGGTCATCTATAAGAGGCTGTGCCTTTTTAGGGCCACGTAGCCACGTCCTGAAGGCTGCAGAGGAGAGCTGAAATGAGGCCCCAGCGCCTGCCGGCTCTTTGCTGCTGGCTGAGGCCTCAGAATGATTGCAGCAGAGGATTGTTCAGTGGTATTATCTACCGGGAGATCTCGAATCCTGGTGCCAGCAAACCCCTGATTAACCTCGCAGCCTTCCGCTTCTCCTCTGCCCCGGCCATGTCGGCCTGGGGTGATGTGAGCCTCACAAGACTGCCCCAGAGAGCACTTCTGAGCCCGGGGGGGATCGAGCAGGCTGATCAAACATCACCAAAAGTCTCCTAGGTTACTGTCATCACTACTTATTCTCATTAGCTGAAAGCTACGTTTCCTTTAAGTTGGTGAAATCCTGTGTCTACGTGGCCATCTGCAAACACATCAGCTGGACTGGAAAAACTCAATCCAGGTCACTGCCCTTTGCTGGTCACTAGCGTCACCATTCCCCTAGAAGCAGGACAAGACAGATGTGGCTTGGAGAAGGCCTGGAGGTGGGGGCACTGCATTTCCTGGTCAAACTAGAGGTTGGCCTGTGTTTGTCTAGATCCCTCTAGAGAGAATGCCAGTCAGTAACGTGGTGACTGAGCCGCCTGATACAGATATCGGCCTTCTCCGCAATCCCCTAGATTTTCCATTCATTCAGTCAACAACTATTTGTTGACTCACTTGCGCAGTGCCAAGTGTGTGATGAGTAACACCAGAGATTTCCCTCGGAGCAGAGCATCATTTCGGGGAGACAGGCAGGTTAATTAGCATCCGTTACGCAAGCTGAGTGAAGTCGACGCAGTAGTAAATGTTTAGATACCGCGTTCCGGGGGCGGGGGCTGTGGCTACATCTGATTGGAAGCTTCAGGGAGGAGCCCGCAGAGGAGAGAGGGGCGTGGCCGTGATCACCGCAGAGGAGAGAGGGGCGTGGCCGTGATCACTGCAGAGGAGAGAGGGGCGTGGCCGTGATCATGGCAGAGGAGAGAGGGGCGTGGCCGTGATCATGGCAGAGGAGAGAGGGGCGTGGCCGTGATCACCGCAGAGGAGAGAGGGGCGTGGCCGTGATCACTGCAGAGGAGAGAGGGGCGTGGCCGTGATCATGGCAGAGGAGAGAGGGGCGTGGCCGTGATCACCGCAGAGGAGAGAGGGGCGTGGCCGTGATCACGGCAGTTGCCTAACCTCTGGCCTCTGTACAGCCGAGACTACTTCGCACTGGTGAAGTACTGGGGTGGGTGAAGTTGAAAGACGCGCACAGGAAGAAGTCGCTCCTCCCCTGCCCCTACTGATGCAATTTGCCCTCCACCCCTTACGACAAACCCTTACGGCTAACTGGCCCTTGGTCGGTGCTCATCTTTTGGTTTCTTCGTGTAAATTCAAGCAGACGATAATATGTATTCTAATGTGTTTTTTTGTTTTGTTTTGTTTTTGTACTGGGGGTTGAACCCAGGGCCTCGCACCTGCATGCTCTGCAAGTGCTGGACCACTGAGCTGCACCCCAGCCCATTTTTTTACTTTTTGAGACAGGGTCTCACTAAGTTACGAAGACTGCCTCTGGTCTCGAACTTGCGATCCTCCTGCCTCCACCTCCAGAGCCGCTGGGATGACAGGCGAGCGCCACGAGCCCGGCTGATAATATGTATTCTTATCCGCCCTTAGTTCTCTGTTGTCCTTTGCCCCTTCATTTCATGCTCTGAAGATCTGTCCCTGTCTGGACACAACTTCTCGTTCTTTCCTGATAGCTGCGTATTAGTCCAGCAGAGTCTGACGGACTGACTTCTTGGTATTCCCGACCTGAGGCTGTTTCACACCATGCCACCATGAATGGCACTGTGACTATGTCATTTTGCACATTGCTGATGTGTCTGTCCATCGGATCAACATGACGGGGGCTGCTGGGTCAAGGTAACTGCATCAGTGGACCGAACCCCATTCCCTCCCTAGGGGTAACCCACCTTGTACATCTGCTGTTGTTAGGTGCCGTCGAGTAAAGTCCGACTCATACCGACCCTATGTACAGCAGATCGAAACACTTGCCGATTCTGTGCCAGGGAAACCATCTTATTTATGTTTAAGCCCATTGTTACAGACACTGTGTTAATCCATCTGGTGGAGGGTTTTCCTCTTTTGCGTTGACCTGCCACTCTTCCAAACATGATGTCCTTCTCCAGGGATTGTTCTCTCCTGACTACATGCCCGAAGTATGTAAGACGCAGTCTGGCCATTTTTGCTTCCAAGGAGCACTCTGGTTGTACTTCTTCTAGGACAGATCTGTTGGTTCTTTTGGCAGTCCGTGGTATATTCAATAGACGTCTCCAGCACCACAATTCAAAGGCATCAATTCTTTTTCTGAGAAACACCTGTTCCCGCAGCAGCTCCACCATGTGTCCCCAGCCTCCCACCCCGGGCTGTCTTACAAGTGAGCAGGGGAGCCTCCATCGAGTTCCAGTCCCATTCTCCTATTGGAATGGTAAATAGCCATTTGTGCACATTCTTAGAAGGGAGACGGTTAGATCATTAGATCTTTTGTTCCATAAGCAGCTAAGCACCCAACATCAAGTTTAGAAAGTCTGTAGTGAGGCGACGCACAGGGGATCCCATCCTCTAACTCTGGAACATTTCCTTTCTGATGACAGTTAAAGCTGTAAGGATGACAGGAGTCACTCTGTGCCGTAGAGAGTCTGTCATGCATTTGATGTCAGGCACTATGTTATAGGGAAGGCTTTGCTCATGCTAAGAATCTGTAGCTGTATTATCTGGAAAAGCACATCTTTCAGAAGCAATGGGTTCAGGGTCCCGGGGGTGACAGCGTATGTAAGCACATGAGCTGGGGGTCTCCCAGCCGCAGCTGGCCCATGAGATCTCACTCCTCTTCAGATGGGCCCAGGGGGGCATCAAAGCTCCCATGGAGCCCAGGTGCCCCGAGGGAGGGGCACCAAGCAGTTCTTTGGTCCACCACTGTGGAGCCTGAAACCTCAGTCCTCTCTACTCATCCACCCACCGTCATCCCGCCAGGGCTCAGAAGGAGGCTGAAATTAAAGTAAACATCAGGTGCCAAAAGCTAGCCGTAAATGTGTTTAATGGAATTGAAAGGGTGTGAATGGGATCCTGCAGTAGGGATTTGGCCTGGGTGCTCACGATCCAGGTAATGTCGCTCTGAGGCCACTGAGCCACAGACTTCTCTCTGTTCTCCCATTGTCTCCTTACCCCGTCACCAGTGATCAACTGCCTGAGACGACCACATGGAAAGGGGTAAAGAGCTGAGGCCCCAGGGTCCACCCCATGCCTGACTGCCTTCCAAGTGCAAGACCACACTGTGCAGAACAGAAAGAGGAACTCTGGACATACAGGAAAGACGAACGCAGGGAACGAGGGTGGAGGTGACATGCCCAGAACCGCACACTTGCATGCAGCAG
Organism: Pedetes capensis; assembly: GCA_007922755.1. Taxonomy (NCBI): domain Eukaryota; kingdom Metazoa; phylum Chordata; class Mammalia; order Rodentia; family Pedetidae; genus Pedetes; species Pedetes capensis. The sequence continues at coordinate 7,654 of VMDO01032465.1, read as the reverse complement.
GTGCTCAGCAGATGTTTTCTGAGTGGGTGAATAAGTGAGCACAGAGGAAGCCGCGTGCACAGGTGCTGGCTGTGCAGCCTGGAGACTTGGGCTGTGGCGCGTGGAAGCCAAGGTCGTGCCCAGAGGGAAAGGCAGCTGGAGGGAGCCATAGAGACTTCATTCACCCCCTGCCAAGAGCGTAGTGCTGCATACGGCCTCTTGGCTGCCTCGCCAGTCCAAGGTCAGAGGTGAGGAAGGGTTTAGAAACTACGAAGACGCTTGGCTCCATCCCTGGCCCCCTCCCCTCTGCCCAGAGTCCCCATGATCTGCCCTCTGAACAGGAGCACACGGGAGTTCTCTCCAGCCCAGTGACTGTGAAGAAGCCAAAGTAGCTGGGAAGTTCTGCCACTTAGTTAACGATGGTAGCGACAGTCCTGGGTGCGGAGCAGACACCGTCCCAAGCACACTTCATGTATTAACTTTTCTAATCCTTACAATGATCTGGGATTTAGCTCAGCTGGTAGAGCTCTGTGCTGCAGTCTCTGGGGTCTCGAATTTGATTCCCAGCACCGCAAAAATGGGAGAAGGACCTGGCAATCCACTCCCAACGCAATCCCAAAACAGCCATTGAAAACCCTATGAGGGTCGCTATGAGTCGGATACCAACTCAATGGCACCTAACAACAACAACAACAACAATCCTTGCAACAACTGCATCTCTGCTGTCTTCAGAACACTAGGGCGGGCAAGGCGCCCCAGGCCACATGGCACGTGTGCTGGGAACTGGGGTTCAAAGCCAACAGCGCAGCTCCACAGGGCGCCTCCTCCTCACCACCACCCTGCCCCTCTGCACCAGGGCTCTGGGTGACAGCTGCCCACCCCGCATCCCCTGCCCGCCCGCCCTCCCACTCCTTCCATCCGTCCACACGTCTGTGCAGTCCTGACCTGTCTCCTGGAGGCTGGCTGGGCAGCCGTCCAAACGTGGCAGTAGCCGGGAGAGGTGAGAGCGGCAGGGCTGGGTGGGCTGTCACAGGGACCAGGCCATGTCCCGGAGGCCCAGGTCAGCACCGCCCTGACTGGCTTCCCAGCGGGCCTGCTGCTGCCTCTCCAGGGCTGTCCTCTCTCATCTGCCATTGCCTCCTCCCTTGTGCCAGTCTGGTGCTCTGCAGCAAAGCCTTTCTCTTCCCCGTTTGCCCATCAGAAACCTCACCACAAATTTCTCAAGAGTGCACTTTTCCAAAGCGTAAGTGTGATTTGTGGCTGGGGTTTAGCTCAGTTGGTAGAGCGCCGCTCTGCAGTCTCTGAGGTCCAGAGTTCGATTCCCAGCACCACAAAAATGGGAGAAGGACCTGGCAACCCACTCCCAAGGCAATCCCGAAACAGTCAGCCATTGAAAACCCTATGAGGGTCGCTATGAGTCAGATACCGACTCGACGGCACCTAACAACAACAACAACAACAAAGCGTGGTTTGTAGATAGGGAGGAACCTGGTTCCTGTGATAAATTACCCAGGCCAAGTGACCCAGGGGTCGATTGTACTGACTAGTCACAGGATAACCCCACACGCCCCACCTTCCCCAGGCGCAGCCACGCACTTTATGACAGGGGAGAGTCCCCCGGGACGGGCGCTGGGGTAAGTACAATGACGCCCTGCGAGCTCTGCCTCAACTGTGTTCTCACGAGCACAACATCCAGTGTTGGTGCACAAGGCACTGCCAGGAGGCTGCGTGAGCGCCCGTGGATAATGGCGTCTTTGTGCTCCCATCTGGCGCACAACAAAGGAAAGAGGCTCTGATCGATAAGTAATGTGCAGGCTGGTTGCGGCTTCTGATACCGCCAAGAAATACAATCTTAAAACTGAGTTACATCAGGCTACATTCGCGCCTCGTTTCTTTTATTGCACTTGATCTGCCTTAGGCTTCCGTAGAGTTGCTGCCTGCAGAACACAGCTGAAGGCCAAAAGATAGAATAAACGAAGTAAAAAGCAAGCTGGATTTTCTTTCAGGTTTTTAAAACAAAGACATCATTTTTAGCACCCGTGTTATCCTGGATCAGTGAGGATTCTCCTTCTCTCCTTACGTAGATGCTCAGTCAACTGTGCGTTTCTGGACAGTACCAGCTGACGTTTATTATCAACAGTGATAGTAATTACTTGCGTCCCACTTACGTCCATATCTGCTCTCTGCGCTCATGGAGGATGTGCTTTCCTGCCCCTGGGTCATGGGAATTGCCACATGGCATGATCTGGCCCATAGGAATGTCTATAGCATCTGTACCAGACAGGGAACTGCTGAAAAATCAAGTCAGATTCAGAAGAGGGCATGGAACCCAGGATATCATTGCTGATGTCAAATGGATATTAGCTGAAAGCAGAGAATACCAGAAAAGTGTCTATCTATGTTTTATCAGCTGGGATTTAGCTCAGTGGGTAGAGCGCTGCGCTGCAGTCTCTGAGGTCCCGAGTTCAATTCCCAGCACCGCAAAAATGGGAGAAGGACCTGGCAATCCACTCCCAAGGCAATCCCGAAACAGCCAGCCATTGAAAACCCTATGAGGGTCGCTATGAGTCGGATACTGACTCGACGGCACCTAACAACAACAACAACAATGTTTTATCAACTATGTGCAAAGCATTTGACTATGTGGATCATAACAAATTATGGATAACACTTCGAAGAATGGGAATACCAGAGCTCCTAATTGTACTCGTGATGAATCTGTACACAGACAACAAGACGTCATTCAAACAGAACAAGGAAACACTGCCTGGCTTAAAATTGAGAACAGTGTGAGTCAGGGCCATGTCACTTCCCTGTACCTCTTCAGTTTCTATGCTGAGCACATAATCTGAGAAGCTGGACTTTATGAAGAAAAATGTGGCAGCAGGACTGAAGGAAGACTCATTAACAACTTGCGACCCGCAGATGACACAACTCTGCTTGCTGAAAGTAAAAAGAATTTAAAACATTTACTGATGAAGATCAAAGAACACAGCCTTCAGTATGGATTGTGCCTCAACATCAAGAAAACAGAAATCCTTCCAATTGGGTCAGTACACAACTTCATGATAAATGCAGAAAAGATTGCAGTTGTCCAAGATTTTGCTTTAATTGGTTCTACAATCAACACTCATGGAAGCAACAGTAAAGAAATCAAAAGATGCATTGCATTGGGAAAAGCTGTTGCAAAAGACCTCTTTCAAATGTTGAAAGGTAAAGACGTCACATTGAAGAAAAAGGTGAGCCTGACTATGCCATGGTATTTTCAGTTGCATCATATGGTTGTGAAAGCTGGACAAGGGAGACAGAAGAATTGATGCTTTTGAATTATGGTGCTGGAGATGAATGTTGAATAGACCATGGACTTCCGAAAGAACCAACAGATCTGTCCTAGAAGAAGCTCAACCAGAGTGCTCCTTGGAAGCAAGGATGGCTACACTGCATCTTATGTATTTTGGACATGTAGTCAGGAGGGACCAATCCCTGAAGAAGGACATCATGTTTGGAAGAGTGGCAGATCCACAACAAAAAGGAAAACCCTCAACTAGATGGGTTGACACCATGTCTGCAACAATGGGCTCAAACATAAATAAGATTAGGTTCCTGGCACAGAATCAGGGAGTGTTTTGTTTTGTTGTACATAAGGTGCCTATGAGCTGGACCCGACTTGATGGCACCTAATTACAACAACAAGCATCTGTACAGAGCATGTGTTGCCTAGGTGAGACCGCTTCTGTCAGCTGTCATGCCTGCAGCAGAAAAAATCCAACCCAAACAAATGTGGGAGAAGAGATGTATTGGGGGCTCACCACGAGAGATTCAGTCCAAAATGGCGGCAGGCCAGGCGTGGCAGCAGCAGGAGCAGGGACCGTGTTAGATGACCTCACAGCAGAGTGGACCAGGAACAGAGAGAGACCAGGTCTGTGGGGCCAGGCTAAAAACCTCCGAGGGCCCGCCCCCAGGGAGCCACTTCCACCAAAGGCCCACCTCCCAAAGTTCCCCAACCTCCCAGGATAGCGCCACCCACCAGGGACCATACGACATGACTTTTGGGGATACTCCCACTCTGCCAGCTGGCAGAACGTAACTTGTCTACTTGCCTAAGTAAGCCATCCATTTCTTCTTCAGCTTCCCGCAGAGAGGGTAGCGCAGGGGACCCCTGGAAAGGAGATTTCCACCTGATGGGCTTTGAATCCTGGCAGAAGCCTCAAGGGCATTGCCTCAGCCCCCATACCAAACCATAACGTGCATTCTCTGTCCCTTCCTCTGGTCACCCAGAATGAGAGCAAAGCAAAGCAGAGAACTCACAGGCCACCCTACAGGTTGTGTGCGAGGAGCAGGCACTGAGCCGCTGGGGCCGTGTGACTCTGCGGCACGAGGCAGCCGTCGGCAAAAGGCGCGCAACGGGCACAGGAGGCTCTTCCCAAGTCCTCGGCTGCTGGAGCTCCTTCCGTGCCAGAACCAGCACCACGGCCAAGTCCACTTGTTCCCATTTGAAAAATGCACAAACCAAGGTGGAGAGCGACAGAGAATGGCACTGTGTTTGTCAGCCTTCAGTCACGGTGACAAACATCTGGAAGGAACAAGTCCTCGGGAGGAGAGCGTTCTCTTCTCTCAGCCCTGGAGGTTCCAGCTCGCCTTCAATCGGCCTCTTATCGTGGACCTATGGTGGCATCTGGGGCTGGGATTTAGCTCAGTGGGTAGAGCGCTGCGCTGCAGTCTCTGAGGTCCCGAGTTCAATTCCCAGCACTGCAAAAATGGGAGAAGGGCCTGGCAATCCACTCCCAAGGCAATCCCGAAACAGTCGGCCATTGACAACCCTATGAGGGTCGCTATGAGTCAGATGCTGACGGCACCTAACAACCACCACCACAACAACATGGTGGCATCTACCTCATGGTGGGGACGTGTCACTGCATGACAGCCAGCCGGCAAAGAGGAACAAGAGTCTGGTGTTCCCGATGCTGGCCCGAGCATCTGCCTTCCTCTCAGCTGGTCTCCCCTCCTAACGCGGTCACTGCCTCCCAAGAGGCCACTGCTGACAGCTAAGATGTTCACACGTGAGCCTTGGAAGAGAGTTCAAGATCCACCCTAGAACAGCGCTTGCAGAGCACGCAAGCCCCAGGCCCTGGGTTCAATCCCAGTACCACAAAAAAAAAAAAAAGAGATCCAACCTATAGCAACACTGGAAGTCTATTTTCTTTTCTGTAGTGGGGTTTGAACCTCGGCCCTTACACATGCTTTGCAAGTGCTCTACCACTGAGCTGCACCTCAAGCCCACTTTTTACTTTTTTCAAATCTTTTTTTTTTGTGTGTGTGTGCGTTACTGGGGGTTGAACGCAGGGCCTCGCGCTTGCATGCTCTGCAAGTGCTGGACCACTGAGCTGCACGCCTGGCCCATTTTTTCACTTTTTGAGACAGGGTCTCGCTAAGTTACACAGACTGCCTCTGGCCTCAAACTTGGGATCCTCCTGCCTCCGCCTCCCTAGCCGCTCGGATGACAGGCGTGCGCCACCACACCCGGCACTTTTTTCAAATCTTGAGACAGGGTCTCCCTAAGTTACACAGGCTGCCTCTGGTCTTGAACTTCTGATCTTCCTGCTTCTGCCTCCTGAGTCACTGGGCTAGGCATGCACCATTGCATCCAGCTTAAGTCATTTTGCAGATTCCATGTTTATGGCCTTAAGTACTCTGTTTTAGATTCACCATTGTAGATGGCAACAGCAAGATTATTTACTTCTTGAGTGTGATGGGACGTGGAGATTGAAAAAGACAGTGCCCACACCCCCAGCCAATGAGGAAGGAGCGGGCAAATTGCACTCATACCAGAGTAATGGGGTCACTGACCATGTCCTGGGCGTACAGCTGCCTGGCCTCCGTGGGGTCAGTTCAGCTGGTAGTTGCTGAGCACAGAGGAAGCAGCGCTGCCTTGTCATCCCAAAGCGGTCAGCTTGGGGTAACGAAGGGGTCCAAACTGTGCCTTAGAATCCAAAGAGTCCCCAGAGGCGCCACAGAGAGAGCAAAGCAAGTCACACGCAGAAGCCCAGCCTGCTCGCCTGGGCACCTCTGCTTCCTGGGCTCGGAGGCGGGCCTTCCATTGCCAACCCCATCTGCGACCACCGTCCCTGGCTTTCTGGAATGTGCAACCCACTGGTGCTGTGAAGTCAGCCCAGGCTCAGGAACCAAACAGAACCTTTTGCATTCCAGCTTTGCTCCCCGGCTCCGTGGCCTCAGGGGAAGAGGTCTAACTTCCCCACCAATTTCCTTGTTTTTAAAAGGTGAAAGGTTTCAACGATCTGTAGGGCAATCGGAGTCTACGTTCCTCACCACGAGGAGCCATCCGAGGACGCTGGTGCCTGTGTGGCAAGGCGGCATGTGGCCCCCGCCCCTGGGAACGCGCAGGGGAGCAGCCTGGGGACCCTGGCTTCCTGCGGGAGGGCACCTCCTGCTTTAAGGAAGCCCACGGAGGCGGCTTCCCCACTCCGCCAGCTGGCGGAAGGTAACTTACCTACTTGCCTAGGTAAGTATCTTCTTCAGCTTCCTGCAGAAAGGAGAGGGCAGGGGACCCCTGGAAAGATTTCCAGCCTGATGGGCTTTGAATCCCCTCAGAACCCTCACCGGCGTTGCGCTCAGCCCGCGGATTCCAGCTCCTGTATTAGTTCCCTCAAGTGCAGTTGTCTTCAAAGGAATTCGCTGGCCCAGGGTATTTGAATTAATCATGAAATCAGTCTCCTGGAGAAGATTGCATATTCTGGGCTCTCCTCCCAGCCCCGGGCTTGAAAGCACTGCTCAGCCCTCAGGATCAAAAAGAAGATTTAAAAACATGCTTTGGCCTCCGTGAAGAGGAATGAATGGTGCATGAAAACTGAGCCTCATTGAATCAGGATTTTCTATCAGTCTTTTATTAGTTCTGCAACAAGGAATTCGAGCTCTGCGGGGATCAATGTAAATTCCAGGGGCGAAAGCCAGGCTTGACCTGGGCGCAGAGGTTCTTTATCTCTGCTTTTCTTCCCATCTGCCCTGAGCAGGCTAAAGCTAGTTCCCCCGTCACTGAGGGTGTGGGGGTGAGTCTCCAGTGCAGCACAAACCTCGCGTGGACCTCGAGGAGACCACCTGTCTGTGCTGCCTTCGACAAAAGCAGACCTCCTGTGCCCTCCACTTAGCCTCTCTGCAAGAAAGCAACAGCACCTTCCCCACAGGGGGTTGTGGTGCCGTGTGAAGCGGCAGGTGGCACCCAGTAGGTGGTTTGTTTGTTGTGATCTGCTGATCACATGACCAACATTTTCTCCATGTTCATTCTGGATGACCTTGTACCAGGTAGTACTTAAGATTGCAAGGACCTGACCTGCCTGGGCTGCTTTCCATCCTGAGGTTGACACTGGGACAAGTAGGGCCCTGCACAGGCTCAGGAGTTTCCCCAGAGTTGCCAGGAAATGTATTGCCTGGCAATATTGGGCTGGGATTTAGCTCAGTTGGTAGAGTGCTGCTCTGCAGTCTCTGAGGTCCCGAGTTCAACTCCCAGCACCTCAAAAATGGGAGAAGGGCCTGGCAATCCTCCCAGCACCTCAAAAATGGGAGAAGGGCCTGGCAATCCACTCCCAAGGCAATCCCGAAACAGTCAGCCATTGAAAACCCTCTGAGGGTTGCTAAGAGTGGGATACTGACTCGACGGCAC
>VMDO01032464.1:0-18951 GCA_007922755.1 Pedetes capensis | reverse complement strand
TCTTTCTGAAAGCCCTTATATGTATTATTGAGAAAGCATAAACCAAGTTCTGTGTAAATAAGAAGAAATAGGTAAACAAAGTTTCAGATAACTTAAAAACTGCTTTGAGTAGAGAAAAGTCATCAAACACCATTAAAGAGAAATGACTAAGTATATTTTATAAAATAGTACAAGCATACTTCCCAGAAAATATCCAAACTTAATTCTATTACAAAAAAGTATATTTAAAAAGTTGACATAAGCCAGCACATACTGAAATAGAATACTTTGAAATAGAACATATTGAATTGAAAATAAATAAATTTTAGTCATTTGACAGAATTCAGATGCAAAGTATAACTTATGTTAATAAAATAGCCTCCCATCATCAATCAAAGGAAAAATATTTTCATGTTGACTATCAAATCAAAGTGTAAGTCCCATTTCCCCATGTACTATGTACTTGACCTAGTTGAATTTCTAACACAATTGAAAGAATTTTCAGAGCAAAGACTAACCTTTACTTTAACTAGACAACATTCTTATTATAGGAGACTTCAGCCTTGACCTGAACCATCATTCCTTCTAGCTCACTAGCCTCACTGCCTTTGAATTAGACTAGAATTGTAGTTTTGCAATTTTTTGCCACTGTTTTGCCAGAGCTTCCAGTTTACCCAGCGTATGTTGGACTTGACACTCTCCATAGTGGAATAAACCAATTCTTCATAATTAAACTCTTTGTATATATCTTATTGTTTCCCAGTAGTTAATATCAGAGAAAATATTCTGGCACTAAAAATAAATAAGTTATAAAATAAGGCAGAAAGAGTAATGTCGAACCAAGTTATAATGGACCATATAAAGCATATTAAACAATTAGGACATTATTCAGAAAGAAATTTATAGCTTGTTAAAGTAATTAACTTTGAGAATAACATAATCAAATCTGCTTTTCAGATGACCACACAAATTATACAAAATAAAATTGCTGGAGGAAAAATCTAGTTAGCTATTTGTCTTAGGAAACTAAATGCAGTAGTGGTGATTGAAATTAGGTTGTGGGAGAGAGCTGAGTTAGTAGCAATGTGGCACAAAGCATATGATTTCCCACCAATATGTGATAACTTCCATGGTGGAGTTATAATTTAAATTCTATGTGAGAAGGAATTTCTATGTGGTGGGGCATGCCAATAATACCCAGGACTTGGGAGACTGAGACAGGAGAATCCTGAGTTTGAGGCCAGCCTGGGGTAGATAGTGACAACCAGTCTCAAAGAAACAGAATAAAACAAAATCCATGTGAGTTAGCTCCTCATAAGGAAGAACTTATATGTAAAATTACATAAAATCTTGAACATGCTTCAAAATTGTCAGCATAATTGCAAAACTCATAAAGAGAAGAAATAAGTAAAAAAATATTGGTAACTGTTGGATATCAACCATGAGAATATTGACATTTATATGTTGTCATTAGGTGCCCTGGAGTTGCATTTGACTCATAGCCACCCTCACAGGGTTCTCAGTTGCTGATTATTTTGGAATTGCTTCTAGAATGAGATTTATATATGTTTGCCTTTATTTAAGTTTGTACTTTTAACTTTGTATTTAAATTGTTTTAAAACAGCAAGAATAAATGCAAACACATAAAAATTAATGGGGTTATTTATATGTTTTATGTCTTGGTAGTTTCCTGGAGTATTATATTGGGAGGATGATTTTCTACCATGGAGTTATAATACAGTTAGGAATTTTTTCCTCCACATCTCTGCCTATCAGGTTCAAATTGAATGGGGCCTGCAGTAGGCCTAAAGGCAAAAAGGAAAGGTACTTTTGTCCACAACACACAATGATTCTGCTTCCTGCAATCCTGCAGTGTCTGTGTGGGTGGGCCTCAGAGGAAAATAACCTTGAAGGAAGTGGAAGGAAGGTGAATTTTTCTAATCACAATAAGTTTGAGTCTTTAAGATACAAAATTATGGAACTCCTGATAACATAATTAAGTGTTTAAATAATTGAATACTATGGAAACTGTGTGTTTAATATCAAAAGGTTGCTATATATTTCCATATCAACTTGCAATTAAATGAATATGTCATCTAATAAACTAGGTACTGGTCTCAGACACTATTTAAATTAATTGTTATTATTCAAGTGCTTGCTTACTTATAGAAAAAATGTTTCTGTCATCTAATTTCAATGAGCTGAGTTTCATACTTTCCTTTCATCATAACACTGTAGAGATAAGAGGTTATTAGATGTATGAACTCTGACATAAAAAGAAAAAAAGACTTTGAAAAGTTATTATGTAAATATATACACACAGATCTTTCATTTTAAGGGGTCAGGAGGAAGCTTTGAAGATAGATATAAAAATACTTGTATTTTACTTGTAGATTGGTACCCTATACTAATTCCTTCATATTTTATGAAGATGGATATAGTTTCATTCATAAAATGAAATAGATGAGGTCTGAAAATAAAATTTATAATTAATTCAAAGTAATATCTTAAAATGACAATATGAATTATTTGAGTAGAGAGGGCAGAGTATAGATATATTTAGCCTAACCTTTCTATGTTTTTCTCAAAACTAACACATAACACATAATTAGCAAAAGCATATTATTTGATTAATCAAGAATGATATGATTATAAATGAATGAGTTTACTAACATCTTTCAAATATACAAAATTTGGATAAAATTAGGCTAAAGATCAGTGAAGTCTCTTGCAAAGGAAAAAAAAGATAAAGAAAAAGCATTGATGTATTTTTGGTCTACAGATGCAGAGGAACCATGGGAAACAGGAGAAAATTTCCTATTTTAAAATATTCCCTCACAGACTTGTAGTAAAAGTGACATATATTCTTTCTTCCTAGACAAGAGAAATGGCCTGGAGGTGAGATCATGAGAGAAAGATATTCTTTCTTCCTAGACAAGAAAAATGGCCTGGAGGTGAGATCATGAGAGAAAACAGGTCAAATGTATATGACATTTGTAATTGCTTTCCACACATAGTTGAAAGGTAGCCAATGTACTGTAAATCAGCAAAGAGAGAAGATTTTGGTTATAGTTTGTCAGTATGATAACTCCCTGCTTTGTGGCTATGCTTATCCCAGAAAGAGTTCCCAAAGTACTAGGAAACATATGGCCCCACTGAAGAAGACGCACATGGTGAGTGGTAATTTATTCAAAAAGTATATAAAAATAAACCTGCCAGGTCCCTTTTCTTCCCCCAAACTACTTCCTCAAACTTAAATATTTTTGATGAGCCAAAGGAAGTGAAGAACAATTTGTCTATATCCAAATATTGTTGTTGTTGTTAGGTGCCATCAAGCCTGGTCCAACTCATAGCAACTCTCATAGGGTTTTCAATGGCTGATTGATTTGGGATTGCTTCAGGAGTGGATGGCCACAACATTCTCCTCTTTTTGCAGTGCTGGGGATCATAACCCTGTCCTCAGAAAATGCAGAATGCAGTGGGCACTCCACTGACTTAGCTAAACACCAACCCATTCAAATATTGTTGCTCTTGTTAGATGCCATCAACTTGGTCTCTGACTCAGCGACACTATATACAGCAGGCGAAACACCATTGTTAGTGCTCCTCTTCTATTCATAGAGAATTAAATGGTTGATTATTTTTTTGGGAGTGGGTTGCCAGGTCCTTCTCCCAAGCCTCCAAGCACCTAGTGTTCTGAGCCAGTCTCCCATCCAAGTACTAAACAGGCCTGGCTCTGCTTAGCTTCCGAGATCTGACTTGTGAAGATGCCACAGGTGGGCCACTGCAGGCATTCAAATATTAGTATTAAGATATAACTAAAAGCCAGGTGCCTGTAGCTGTGGCCCTGTGGCATCCATTCCCTCAGATCTCGGAAGCTAAGCAGGGTTGGGCCAGGTAAGTACTTGGATGGGAGACCTCCTGGGAACACAAGGTGTTATAGACTTGGGAGAGAGACCAGGCAAACCACTCCCCAAAATCAATCTGCCATTGAATACCCTGTGAACAGCAGAGAAGCACTGACAATAGTGTTTCACCCATTGTACTAGGGTTGCTATGAGTTGGATACCAACTCCAGGGAACCTAACAACAACAACAACAAAAGCTAGACACCCTTGGGATGGCACGTAATCCCTCCCAACATTGGAGGCAGAAGCAGGAAGATCAGAACTTTGAGGCCTAAGGCAGCCTGTGCTACTTAGTATGAACAGGTCTCAAAATGAAACAAAAATAAAAATTAAAATAAAAAAAAGGCTGGATGGGGAAGGGGAACTGGAGGTTTCACCCCAAAAGGTACATAGGATAGCCCTGGCAGGCAGACTGGCAGTTCCAAAGGACAAATCCACACCTCCCCTGGAAGCTCTTGGATCCATTCTGGTGACTTGGTGAAACAATAGCTCTTACCTACTGTGAGAGTGGGGGTCAGCATTGGAAAAGAGATACATTTCACCACACTTCTTATCTCAGAAAGCTGTGACCAGGTGCCATGTTGAGAGGAAACCTACTGTGTGAGACTAAGCTACTTTAGGGGTTTAAAAACAAATAATAATGACCATTCAGGGAGCGTGGGAGTGACCTGCCACAACTCCATGGTGTGACATAGCTACCCCAGTCAATTGCAGAGAGGGGGAAGGTGAGATGCTGGTACACTGAGATGTTTAAATCAGCTCAGAAAAGGCTCAGGAAAGGGGGATGGAAATCCAATTCAGGGGGAGAGGAAATAACTCCATCTCCTAAAGGGAAATTCATAGGCTAGCAACACTCAGCTAAGGGCATATAAAAGAGTCTATCTTCAACTTACATAAGTATAAAAAAGTTAAAATACATCAAATACTACTTTCATAAAAATGTACTTTTATTCATATCCTCAGTGAAGGCATATATATGTGTGTGTGTGTGTGTGTGTGTGTGTGTGTATGTGTGTATGGATATAATGTGTGTGCTTCTGAATATGTAAAAATATATAAAGTATATACATATCTTTGATATTCTTTGCATTTTTATTTATCAATGCTTAGCAATATATTTGAAGAATGCATAATATTCTAATACATGATTATACCATGATTCATTTAACCAATTTATAATGAATGATTCTATGAATAGATTTCATCTTCAGTTGGATACATTTTGCATTCAACTGTTTTCTGTCAAAAGTTTGGAAAACAAATTCCTTGAAATTATTCTTTGTATTGTTAATTTTTATAAATTTTGTATAAATGACATTTAAAAGATATAGTACTTAATTAGCCAAAAGTTAATCAATAATTCTTATTTTCAGAATATTAAATTATTTGTAATATGATCATTGGGTGCTAAGGTTTGGCTCAGTTGTTAGAGTTCTGCTCTGCACTCTCTGAGGTCTTAGGTTTGATTTTAAGTACTGAAAAAAGTGGGAGAAGGACATGGCAATCCACTCACAAAGCAATCTCAAGGTAGTGCCAAAGACGCTGAAAACCCTGTGAATAGCAGAGAAGCACTGACTTAGTGCTGGACAAGACAGTGGCAGGGAGTGCTTTGCTCTGTTGTACACAGGGTTGCTATGAGTCTGACTTGACTCAAAGGCATCTAACAACAACAACAATATGTTCATTGACAAATGGCATATCAGCATTCTATAATATGTTTCTTAAAAGGAATGTAGATTTTGAGTACATATCTTAAAACTACAATAAAAATTAATTTACTTTCTAATATAGTCCATCTCTCTATTCTTTTACCACATCTAATTATTTATTCATCACACATATTGATAAAAATAATTCATCAAAAGAAGAGGCTAGTATCCTACATTTTGTCATTTTTTCCTCACAATAATTTGTCATATAAAATTTATTTTATTTCTTTAGCTTTTATGTAGTTGAAAACATCATTAATTTTTTTTTTCCTGTGGGGTTTGTGTCAACCTAAGGAAGGAGTTTTCAGAACCAAGATTATTTTAGATGTCACTTATATTTTTTCTGGGGACTTTATGTGTTTTTTAATTTGCTTTAGCCTTTCAGGATATTACAGATTTCTTTTCATTCTTTCAATTTTTCCTGAATAATCAAAATTTACTCATAAAATATTCACATATCATTTATTAACTTTCTTAATTGGCATAAATTCTATTTCTAGAGCCTACTCTAACCCATCATCTTAGATTCTTTTTAAAAGTTAAGCCTAGTCCCTATTATTTTATTTTATTATATGTTGTTTTTAGGTGCAGTAGAGTTGGTGAGCAAGTAGGAAGAAGAAAAATGAGCACAATGGTTACATTTATTTGATTTTTAAAATTCTATCAAGATCTCATACATGATCTAACCAGTTATTGACAAACCAAATTCTGAATCAATCAACTATAAACAATTACCATACTTTACAGAACTGAAAATAAACAAGAAATGTACAAATAACATTTTAGTTCTATTTTTAACACAAAGATTTCTAATCTTCTCAGTAGTATAGGGGAGAAGGATCAGGCAGCCCACTCCCATAACAATTAGCCATTGAAAACTCTATGAATAGGAGAGAAGCACTGTCAAATATAGTGCCCCAAAATAAGCCCTTGAGGCTGGAAAACATTCAAGAAAGGATTACTGAAGAGTTGTCTTCTCAAAGTAGAACTGACCTTAATAATGGGAATGGAGCAAAGCCCTTGGGACCTCCTTTTGGTGATGTGGCACATGACTCCAAATGAGAAGAAACATATTGGCTGCAACAATGGGCCCAATCATGAAAAGATTGTATACATGGCACTGTGTTGGGTTGTATTTTGTTCTGTTTTACACAGGGTCACTATGAGTGGGACTCAATTTGAGGTCACATAAGAACAACAGCAGGTTATATTAAGTGACACGTTAAGTTTCTTGTTAATTAAATGATATACTAAATCATTTGCATTAATTTTCTAGGATTTATTTTGTTGTATTGATCTTGATTTTTAAGTTTATTATGGTCTCCAATTTGCTCCTCCTTAAAAATGCATGGACATATTATTCTCCCATTTCCCTCATCCTCAACACTCTTTAAGCATTTTTTTTTAATGGTCATAGGGATGAGACCCAGGCCTTGTTACACGCTGAGCACATGCTGTACCACGGAGCTGCATCTCCAGTCCATCAATACTCTTTATTATAGATTACTAAAATGAAATTTACCTTGAGTCAATATTAGTGCACCATGTTTTCTCTCTCATTCTTATACACATGTGTAAATTATAATTCACATGCCATATTTTCATGTTAAAAGTATTTGGCATGATGCATTATGATACTCTGAGTAGAAACTATGAGGAAGAATTTATATAATAGAAAATAAAGATAGAATTAACTCCTCTATGGGCTCTGATGCCTCTTGTTTAGAATTTATTGCTCAGAAGTACAAGGATGGAGTAGTTTCATATCAACTGTGGAAAAAGCATTAGAACCATAAGCATATATGTAAGACATATATTTAATTCCCATATGTTGCTTGTGTGCCTTATTATCTAATAACTATTGGTTTCTTAGAATTGTATTCATCCCTGTAATAAAAATAATGATAAAAATAATGATAAAACTAATGAAAAACACAGCCTTCTGTTGAAACAAGTGATATTGTAGTAGGGCATGATTCTCCTACTAAGAATAATTACCCTTTCTCATTATTTGTATTTAGTTGAACTGTAAAATCAATCTGAAATCCTATTTCACCTTAAATTTGTGTTCTTTAAAATATATTTTATCATATATAGCTGAGCATCTGATATATGTTAATTAACTATATTTTCTGAGGAAAATTCCTCTATTACTTTTTTGGTATTGGGAACAAACACAGTACAAGTTTCTAATGAGTCCTATTTATCCATTAGTGGGTGTTGTGCAAAATGAAATGATCAATTATAATATTAGCAACCATGCAGTTCTAATTGTGATGTATTAATATGATCTAGAAACTTGCCATTACCCTATTAGGCAATTAAAAAGCACTTACAATTTATGATACAAAAAACAAACCTTGTTCGTTACTTTTTCAAGAAAAGATGGATAGCTAAATAAAAATATTCTCAATGTATGGTAGAGAATTGACAATGGATAATGAGTGTATAATAAACAAATTGCAAAGGTAATATACATACTACATTTTAGAAGATGAAGGGTTTTAGTGATTCCCGACCTGTATAGATCTCAGAATTATGATTAAAAGTCACTAGAGGATATAATCATAACTTGGGTTTTAGCTCAGTTGGTAGGGTGCTGCTCTGCACTCTCTGAGGACCTATGTTTAATCCCCACTAGTGCAAAAGTGGGAAAAGGACATGACAATCCACTCCCCAAGCAATCCCGACACAATCAGATACTGAAAACCCTATGAATAGTAGAGAAGTACTGACATATTGCTGGGCATAGCATAATGTCAGGGCGTGTTTTATTCTGTTGTACATAGGGTTGCTATGAGTCAGCCACCATGGTATCTAACAGCAACAACAACCTTAAATAATGACATAAAATATATGGGCCAGAATAATTTCACTGAAGCTCCCTACCTTCTGCCCCCACATGTACCAGGTTTAATCTGGAGGTTCATCTGCAAAGAATGCTATGCATCCAAGCTTTGAGGTTCTATAGCAAACAAACTTTCTACTACTATCTATTTTCAAGAGTTATCTAACATTTCTCTTTGACTGCATCTGAATGTGTGCATTTTTAAGGTCTCTATACAAATAATCTCCAAGTATCTTTAGTCTGTGGGTGTACTTCATGTTTTGCTTGATGAATATTATGTCTGTTGAATCTAGATAACTTCTTCTCACTTTAAGAGAAAATTTGGCTTTATACAATAAAATGACTCTCCAGAAAATGTTCATATGGCATCACATAGGATCTGGACCACATTATTCATACGTAGTTATGACTTCACACGGCAAATGTGCAATAAATGTGTACTGAATTATTCAATTATCTTTAAAGGGATCAGTAAGAGTTTACTGCATTTTTTAAATATGCCATTAAATGTGCAAAAGCTTTTTCAACTCCTAACATACTATAGATCTGTGCTCTTGGGACAAATGGGATTATAGTCCTTAAAGTAGTTCATGTGTTCTATTAGGGGATTATTGTTTCAGAAAAAAAAAAACTACTATATGACTAAGATTAAATTTAGAAAATTGTGGTGTGCATCTAGGTTTCAAAAAAGACTGAGAGAATTATGTTTTCAGTTCAATTTCTCAACATCCAAGTTTTATAAATTACATAGTATTTTTAAAAAGCATATTAAAATTTTGGAGACTCAATCATTTTCTTTTCCCTCAAGTAACATATAGACTCACGTGGTACTTTTATATAGTTCACTAGTTTCTGTATTGATGACAATAAGTCCTCACTATTCTATTGAGATAATCAAATTTTGATGAGTATGTTAGATATCTAGAATGTTAAAGTAATGTTGGCTTTTATGATACTTCTCCGAACAGATTTGCTGACTTAGCCTAAAGATACAGTCTACTTTTGTAATTGGCATTCAGTTAAATGGGTTTATAGTAAGATTCAAATCTCTTAAGGTTTTGTTTTGCTTTATTTTCTCTTCTTTATGCTGTATGGTTTATTAGGTTTATTTTTTCTTTCAAATGCCATATCAATTTTTGAAAATGCTTTCTGTTTTAGTTAAAGAAAATTACCAATTCTAGAAAATCTCTTAACCCCTTATAACCTATTTGAGCAATTATCCTTTTTGGAAAATATGAGGTTTTTTATGACAAATTTCTTGTGATTATTTTCGACCTATCATAGATAATATTTCACAGTTTCTGCCTCAAGAAACAACTAAAGCACAACAATATCTTCAAATATAAGGCAAAATGAAATAGTGAAAACTCAAGATTCTGACATTTAAAAACAGAATCAAAGAAAATAGAATATAAAAATAAGATATAACAACATTGAGATTAAAGATGAAAAGGTATAATTAAATTCCCCAAAGGCTAGATCACTACGTTCATATTTACAATTTAAGTAGTCATTATGAGCCTATAATCATGTAATCATATTTCAAGCTCTTTGAGTTTTTATCTCACTATGTGTAGAAAAATATTAAAAAAATCCTTGCAGAATTATTTACAAAGAAGTGTGAAAAATGTCTAAAAGTTACAAACACACACATGCACACACACACACTGATGGACAAAAAATACCACAACAAATAGTAAATACATGTTTACTTTCTTATGCTCATTGAAGAATTATTAATAAAGCAACTATGAAATTCAGCTATTCATTCTACTTTCCTAGAATTAAATTTCACCTGAGCTATCTTTTAATGCACTTTTAAAGACTATTTGTGATTATTACTTTACCTATAGTGTTAAATTAGTTAATGTCTTAAATAGAAGTCATGAATGCTGAATAATATTTGGATCAAACTACTGTTTTATTAATCTGTCAACTTATATGCTAATTTACTTTCTTTTGCATGAATCTGAAAATTACATTTGATAAAAATTTAAACACCATTAAAGAATGTTCTCACATTCTAGGAAAAGCTTGAATCAGCTAATTTGAGGTCCTGTTCAATTACATATGCATGCTGTATTCTAGGATTAGTGAAAGAAGAAAGATTTAATGAGGAGAAAGCTACTTTTCTGCCAATGAGGCAATATCAGTGAGGAATATGTTCACTAATTACTAGCATGGTTTTTTTTTTTTTTTTCAGTACTAAGGGATTGAATCCAGAATCTTGTTATTGCTGGTCAAGTGCTCCACCATGAGCTGCACCCCCAGCCCTTTTTAAAAAATATATTTTTTATATTTTGAGACAGGGTCTCACTGAGCCACACAAACTGCTTCTGGCCTCAAACTAGAGATTACCTTCTATATTGCTGGGATTAGAGGCATGTGCCATGGTGTCAGGTTAACTTTTAAAAAATTAAATTTTCAATAGAATACAAAAGTCAAGCACATACACAATTGAATGGTAGGAATAGAACATGTATACTATTACTTATTCTTAAAATGCTGTGATCAAGAGGTTCTTTCCTTTGCTATTTCCTTCTGCTTGTCCTCTTCCACCTCCCAACACCCCAGTGATTTTCCAACTATCTCTTCCACTAGATGTCAGACCAGAGGAAGGAGTGATATGAAATTGAGAACTAAGACCACAGTTATTGTTTACAGAGTTGAAATTGATGATTAAATGTAGCCAAACTGAATAGCATTTATAAAAATGCCTTGATAATTAGCTTAAACTAAATATTGATAAGAAAAGCTTCAGTAGGAATCATATTGTCTTGCTATAAGTCTCAATTTTATCTTCTAGGAAATATTTCCTACTGTTTAAACACTTTAGCTGCATTTATGATTTTCTGAAACAATGTTCACTTCCTTTTTGTAGCACTCAATACAATTTTATTGACTAACTACATTTGTCATTGTTGATTGAATGCATATCTTCTATCTCCTCCCAAAGATAAATCTTAAGAAGTAAGATTTATGTATTTATTTACTTAGTTATCCAGGAACTCTAGCCTAATAAACTGGGAGATAATAAACTTAAAAAAATTATTGAAGGAAAAAATAGATCAGAAATAAATAGGAATAAACAGATCAATTTTGATACGAAGTTATCACTTTCAAATAGGAGGACATGTAATTTCTAGATTCAGTAGGTAGGCTGCATTTATATACTTCCTTTAAGAGCATAAAAAGAGCAGGATATGATCCACACTCGTTTAATCCCAGTGACTTGGGAGGCTGGGACAGGAAGATTTCAAGATTGAGACCAATGGCCATCTATGAAACTTATCAAGACTCTGTCTTTAAATAGAAAAATATAAAATGCATGGGGGTGCAGCCCAATGGTAGGGGACGTGCAAAGTATGTGCCAGGCCCTGGGCTCAACTGCTAAGTATGTCAAATAAAAATAAAAACAAAACAAAAATAAGTGAAAACAAAAAGACTAATGAAGATGCTAATGCAGAAGTTTAGTTGTCTCTTTAATACACTACTATAATATTTTTGTTAAAATGTCCTTTGAAGTAAGCACTAATCTTGATATTGAAACCAAATGAAAGATATTCACAATAAAAAGGGATCAAATAAAAGCACATATAAGAGCTCTTTCAGCATATTATTCATATTATATAGCTCATTATATTGCATACCAGCTTTAAAAACTTATAATTGTACAACATGCTTTTGCTACTTTTGTGCAGCCCATATGGCTTGGATTTAGTTGAATTGGTACAGTGTTTGCGCTGTATTTTCTGAAACTCTGGGTTTTATCCCAGCACTGCATAAATGGGAGAAGGATCTGGCAGCCCATAAATGAAACAATCTCAAAACAGTCAGCCTCAGAAAATTCTAAGTGTAACAAAGAAGCACTGGTGAAGTGCCTGATATATTGTCAGGAAGTGTTTCATTCTATTGTACATATGGTCAGTGTGAGTTGTACTGACTCAACAGCACCTAACAGCACAAAAGTCCACCCCAAGAATGTTCCATGCCATTGAATTAACCACCTCTTCTACAAAGAAAACCCCATTTTCTTTTAAAAATTATTTTATTTTAATTAAATTTAAGTTAATTTTGTAGTCTTAGGAACTTCTCAAGCAGGTAAGTCACTGAACTGAATGACTATGTGACATTTATTTATTTATTTACTTATTTATTTCCTTTTTATTTTGAGAAATGGCCTAAATCTATTGACCCACCTGCCTCAGCCTCTGGAGGAGGCTTTAGGATTGTAGGCATGCCCCACATTGCCTGGCTTTCTTCTACTGCATTCTTAATGGCCATGTGAATTTTCCTACTTTTTCCTCAGGAATAACTCAACTTCTTAGTATTTACCAACCTAGATGTATAACTGCTTAATCCTTAGTTCCCATTGCACATTTCAATAAACTCTGCAATTATACTTAGCAAGTTTTACTGTCGCCAACAATGTATATTCATGTGTCGCACTAGCTACGGAATGTCCTCACAAAATGAGCTATGCCTGTATCTGTAATACTTTCTGAAGGCTTGATATAAGATGGACTCAGAGCAAATATTTTGAATAATTTAGAAAATGAATAGTAATGGGAGATAGTAAATGATCTTCATCATGTAGCATAGAAATTCAAATTCTATAACCAATCAAAATATTGATCCCATTAAATCAGATAATTTGAATAAAAGGCATGAATTTATGAATTCCCTGGCTATTCATGTAATCTCAGTGACTCAAGAGGTTGAGGCAGGAGGATATCAAATGTGAGGCCACATAAACAACTTAGTGAGACATGCACGACTTAGTAAGAAACTGCACCTGTGAGTGCAACTCAGTGGTACAAAACTTACCTAGAATGCTCAGAGTCCTGAGCTCAACCTTGATCATGATTTAAAAAAAAAGAGAAACAAAAGGAAAAGACCTGAGTCAGATTTTAAGGATGACATCTTGCTTTTACTTCAGGACTTCATATTATACTTACCTCTAACACTTTCATGAGTGTACATTAAACATTTCTACCTTAGTACCCTTTGTTCTTTTTCAAGAGTTCTCTACATTTAGACTCTATCATAAATGAAATCTGCATGTCTGTCAGTTTTCCATACTGTGCAGGTGTGCATATTGCTATGAGATTGAAAGCTATACTACCAGTATTACAGATATCAGCAGGGTAATCCATGGCAGACAGGTTTCAACTGAGCTTCCATACTAACACAGACCAGGGAGTAGGACCTGACATCTCACTCCCAAAACAATTAGCTATTGAAAAGTCTATGAATAGCAGAGAACACTCTTAGATATAGTGCCAGAAAATGAGCCCTCTTAGGTTGGAAGGCACTTGAAAGACAACTAGGAAAGGGGCATGACTCAAAATGAGAAACAACTGTAAACATCAATTAATTCAAATGTAGAATATAAGAATATGAATCTATGAAAATTAGAAGTTATTAAAATGGAAAAGGAGCACATAAACATTGACATTCTAGGCATCAATGAGCTAAAATGGACTGGCATGTACTATTTTGAATCCGATAAACCTATTGTCTACTATGCTTGAATGACAAATGAAAGAGAAATGAGGTTGTATTCATCATCAGAAAAGTCATTGTAAGATCTGTCCTGAAGTACAATGCTGTCAATGGTAGAATAATATCCATATACCTACAAGGAAGGCCAGTTAATATGACTATTACTATATTTATGCATGGATCCAGGCAACAAATGAAGATAGGAAATATTTTTATCAGCTCCTGCAATCTGAAATAGATGGAACATGCAATCAGGATGTACTCATATTTACTGGTGACTGGAATGCAAACGTTGGAACAAAAGAAGACTCAATATTGGGGAAATATAGTCTTGGTGACAGAAGTGGTGCAAGAGATCACATGATAGAATGTTGTCAGACCATTGTCATTTTCCTTGCAAACACATTTATCTAACAAAATAGATGGGGACTATACACATAAACTTGACCAGATGGAATATACATGCAATAAATTGACTATATTTGTAGAAATAGATGATAGAAAAGCTCAATATCAAATGTCAGAATGAGCCTATGGCTGACTGAGGATCAGACTATCAACTGCTCATATTCAGGTTCAAACTGAAACTAAAGAAAATCAGAGCAAGTGTACAAGAGACAAAGTATGAACTTGAACATGTCTCACCTGAGTTTAGAGACCATTTCAATAGGTTTAATGCATTGCAGACTACTAAAAGAAGACCAGGTGATATGTGGCTTGACATTGAAGACATGAGGAAATCAAAATGTTATTATATAGAGAGACATAAAAGAAAAGACCAAATTACATGTAAGAAGAGACTCTGAAACTTGTCCTTGAACATTGAGCAGCTAAAGTAAAAGGAAGACATGATAAAGTTAAGGAAATAAATAGAAGATTTCAAAAGTCAGCTTGAGAAAACAAAATCAATGACATGTGCAAAGAGCTGGAGACAGAAAACCTAAAAGGAAGAATATGCTCTGTTTTTCTGAAGCTTAAGGAACTGGAAAAAAGTTTCAAGCCTTGAAGGGCAATACTGAAATATTCTACAGAGAAAATATTAAACAATGCAGGAAACATTAAAGGAAAATGTAAGGAATATCCAGAGTCATTATATCAAAAAAATGGAGACATGACTAACCATTTCAAGTGATTGCATATGATCAGTAACCAGTGGTGTCAAAGGATGAATTGGAAGCTGTCTTGAAGGAATTGGCAAATTACAAGGCTCCGGGAATTGATGGAAATACCAATAGTGATATTGCAACAAACAGATGCTGCACTGGAGGTACTCACTTATTCATAACAAGAGAATTATAAAGCAGCTACCTGGCCACCTGACTGGAAGAGATATATAATTGTGCTTATTCCCAAGAAAGGGGATCCAATCGAATGTGGAAACTATTGAATGATATCATTAATATCACACTCAAGCAAAATTTTACTAAAGATCATTCAGAAATGACTGAAGTAGTATATACATAGGAAAATTCTGGAAAATCAAGCTGGATTCAGAAGAGGATATGGAACCAGGGACATCATCTCTATTGTCAGATGGATATTAACAAGAAGTAGAGAATACTAGAAATATGGCTACTTATGTTTTATTGCCTATGAAAAGATATTTGTTTCCATGGATCATAAAAAAATTCTGGGTAACACTGGGATGAATTGGAATACTAGAACACCTAATTGTACTCATAAGGAGTCTGTACATGGACCAGGAGGTAGTCCTTCAAACAGAATAAGGAAAAACTGTTTGGTTAAATCAAGAAAGGTGTGCATCAGGGCTGTATCCTTTTACCATATCTCTTCAATGCCTATGCTGTGCAAATAAATTTGGAAGCTGAACTTTATGAAGAACATGGCATCATGTTTGGAAGAAGACTCATTAACAACCTGTGTTATGCAGATGACAAAACTCTGCTTGCTGAAGGAAGATGAAGATGATTTCAAACATTTACTGATGAAAATCAAAGAACATAGCCTTCAGTATGTATTGCAACTCAATATCAACAAAAGTCTTTACAACTGGGTCAGTAAGTAAATTCATGACAAACTGTGAAAATATTGAGGTTGTTCAAGATTTTGCTTTACTGGTTTCTACAATCAACACATGTGGAAGTAGCAGTCAAGAAATCAAAAGACACAGTGCATTGCAAATAGCTGTGCCAAAAGACCTCTTTAAAATATTGAAAAGTAAAGAGATCATATTGAAGGTGAAGATGTACATGACTCATTCCATGGTGTTTTCAGTCACATCATGTGGTTGTGAATGCTGCACACTGAATAAGGGAAATAGGACAAGAATTGATGCTTTTGATTTATGATGCTGGACACAACTATTGAATATACCATGGACTGTTAAAAGGAATAATAGATCTGTCCTAGAAGAAGTGCAACCAGATTTCTCTCGGTAGCTAGGACAGCTAGATTGCATCTTAGGTATTTTGTACATACAGTCATGAGGGACCAATCACTGTAGAAAAATATCATGTTTGGTAGAGTTGCAGATCAATTAAAAAAGTGGAAAATCCTCCACTAGATGGATTGACACGGTGTTAACTACAATGGGCTTATAGATAAATAAGATCGTGTGCCTGGCACAGAATCAAGGAGTGTTTCCTTTTGTTGTACATAGGGTCACCGCCAGTTGGAACTGACTCAATGGCACCTAACAACAACAATAACAACAACAAAAATGTATGAATCAATAATTAATTCAACAATCATGAATTCTATGTTTTATTACATCACCTTACATATACTAAAGAAACAGAGGTTACAAGTTATTAAAAATGAGAATATTTTTCTTTTACAGTCCTGGGGGTTGGAACAGGCCTTTGTGCATATTTTGTAGGCACTGTACACTGGAACTGCACACAGTCCCTCTGTCTCTTAATTTTTCTTTTCTTTTCTTTCCTTTCTTTTCTTCTTTTCTGTCTTAAGACAAGGTGTCATTAAATTACACATGATATTTCTGGCCTAGCACTTTCAATCCTCCTGCCTCTGCTTCCCTAGTCCCTGGAGTTACTTCTTTATACCATTCTTGTTGTTAGGAACCATTGAATCAGTATCTGACTCATAATTGACCCTACATACAACAGACAAATTAGTACTGTTACTGCCTCTCTGCTGTTCATAGGGTTTTCAATGGCAGATTGTTAGGAATGGGTTGGTGGGTTGTTCTCTTAGTTTATACCATAGCACATGGCAAAATAAAAATTTTGAAGTAATCTATTTTTATTAGAGTATTCTAATGTTTCATACTTACAGCAAAATTGATTATGGTAAAAATTAAAGGTGGAATAAAGAATGGACATGGAACTTCTATAAAAATGAGAAATAATTTTGTAAACTGTGATTCAGTGACAGGATTAAATAGGAGGTTATAACTTTCATTAAAAGGAGAATATGTTCTGGAGATAGGCATATCAAGAATTTTTCTCAAATGTATTTTCAAAGTTTTGCTTATATATAGTTTGGTTGCAATTGCATATTGAAATGTCTCTAATGTTTCCCATTGAAATAAACAAACAAAGCCACATACATACACAATAATAAATCATCTATTTATATTCTCTACTCTTCTGCCTTGCTACTAGTCCTTTCTGTCCTCTACAGTCTGGTATTCATGATCTTTTTTTAAAAACACTTTTTTACATAGTGTAATACTTCACTAAACTATAAAGTTTTATCCCTTAATGTAGTACTGAATTTCATCTTACTAAATTCAAAGGACATAACAGTTTTTATGCTTGGCTTATAGCAACCCTGTTCTCTTGATGTGGAGCTTTGTTCTCATTCTCTTGTTTTTTTTTTTTATTCTTTTAACTGATATATGAAAGCATAAAACATTATGCATATTAATGGCAAGTAGTTATCTGTGTTTAGAGAGAGAGAGTGTGTGTGTGTGTGTTTGAGAGAGTGAGAGGGAGACAGAGAGGAGAGAGAATATGCATATTTCAATTTAAATTATCAAAGTTATATATTTCTAAAGGCAAAAAGGCTACACATGGCTTAATATATAGCTTTATCTACTTCAGAGTATCTCAGTGGTCCTAAACATTTTTAAAAAATCTATCCTGTAAATTATTAACATTATCTTCTACCCAAGCAAGATTACTGAATCAAAGCAACATTTTCTTATTGTCATATCCAAACTAGGGAAACTGAGATATAATTAGCACTTATTTCCTCACAATTATCAAACACAGAATTAAACTAAAACTGTTGTTAGATGACATCGAGTCTGTATCTTACTCATAGTGACCCTACCTACAACAGACAAAACACAATTGTAAGTGCTCATCTGCTATTCATTGGGTTTTCAATGGCTGATTGTTTTTGGGAGTGAGTTGCTGAGTCCTTCTCCCTAAACTAAAGCTAGTGATAGGTATTTCACAATGAAAAAATTCTACCCACTTTGGGATTTTTCATTTGTTATTTGCTGTTTTTCTTTATAAAATGATATAATTAAAGCTATATTCTTATGATCATAAACCAATTTGTATGAGAATGATTTACTGCACACACATTTCTATTCTTTTATCTCAACAATATTATTTATTCATAATACTCTTCAAAAGAAAAAAATAAAAACATCAGGTTCCAAATCAATAGTAAGCTGATCTTTTTACAAGAAAAACATTTTACCAAAGATGAATTATAATCCTTCAAGGTACATTGATGATATTTATTTAATAATTAAAGTTCAGAATTAGAGTGAACATTCAAGAGGTATATTCATTACATATAAAGGGAGAATTATGATAACTTTGTTATCTGCACTAAAACATAGCAAATATCCTGATTTTGAACAAGTGCTACCAAATCAAGGATTCTATGATAAATGAAGGCTAATATTAGAATATGTGAAGTTAAATATGGACTGTGTTAAAAATGAGTAAGAAAGAGTGAGTAGCTTTTTATTACTTAATATTAAGTAAACTGTGATAATATAAATCAAGTATTGCTCAGGTTTTATGATATTAGAAATAGTTAAATAACTTTTTCCTATGTG
>VMDO01032463.1:0-18958 GCA_007922755.1 Pedetes capensis | reverse complement strand
AAAGATGGAAAGATGATATGTTCCTGTAATTTTTATTTGTGATGGGAAAATCCAGTGAAGAACGTTTTCAGGCTACTAAAATTAGCAATATACCTTCCATGGCATTCAAGGAAGGGGAGAAGGGAAGAGAGAAAGGCAAGACCAACTTAAAGGATGCAGAAGTGCACCCCCCAAAAAAGAATTTTCACATACTGAAATCTCTATTCATCATACTTCTTACCTAGTTTTATAATAGTACTTTCTAATGATACATCTATTTCATGTGAAATATTTTTCATAAGGTGCCCTGTTTCATTGCAGTCTGATAAGTCTTCAGGAAGGGTAATTCCTTTTTTAAAAATTCTCATCTATTCTGACTTTGTGATACACTGTGTGTCTGGCTTAATGCAATGTACTTAACACTGTGATGTTGTCCCTGTGATTACTGAAATGATTTTTCCTATATTCTTGAAATTGAATCTGTGTTTCATGGGTAGGCTCAGTGCTCTCTATAGAATGATTTATAAACCTGTCATTTAAAAAGATAACCTGGAAAATAGCTCAATGAGGTCAATAGCACTGCTACCTTTCGGTAACGTATTTTCCACTATCAAAATACACTTAAAGCATAATTTAAAATCTAAAGCAGTTTACCGCCATTGTGAGAAAAGTAAAGAGTATAATTTATAAAGATAAAATATTCTGGGATTTAAAATGCTTCACAGTTTCTTCACTAAAATATTACTATTACATTGGAGAAGAGGATGGCACTGGAGATGGGAAGGATTTCAACAAAATCATTGTTTTTTAATTGTTACAGGAAGGTTTTTTGATTTTATAAAAATACTTCTCCATAATACCTTAAGAGTGCAAATGAACACATCAGTCATCAAGCAAAAGGAATGTACTCACTCATACCAACTGCTTGATCATTTGACTCAATATGAGAATGCTCAAAATAAGAGGAATATAAAGCCAAAAGATGAAGGGAAACAAAGATGAATTTATAGGCAACTTTTATAATATAGAATAATAGATAATTTCAGATAATCAGATCTGAAGAAATATTTCAGGTTATTATATTCCATGCATACATACTCAACTATTTAAGGCAGAGTACTTATTTCCTATAATTAACTTTCTAGAGTTTAATGCTATTAAGGTCTTAATATCTTCAACTAATTTTTAGAAAGAAATGAGACAATTCAATACTCATGAAAATAGAATTACAAAGCTAAAGTCTGGCAAGTTGTTCACAGACATGACATTGTTTATATCCCACTGTTTGATCAAGAAACTCAGAGCTAGCAAGCCCTGGGTTGAGCTCATAATCTGAATACACCTTCAGACTTCCCCATCACCTCAAAACAGAGAACATCAGAAGATGACAGAGTGAGGTCTTCTTGTCCCAGGCCAATATGCGTACTCATTCTGAATCTTTAGCAATGAGTTATATACCATTCATCTTATTCACAATTATTCTTTTTGGGGGAATGAATAAAAATTCAAGGAATAGGGAGATAGAACACAGGTATATTCAGCAATATTTACAATGAAGAGAACTCATCAAACACACTTCAGGAATTCTAAGTCTTTTATGAACTATCTAATTAAATAAAATTTAAAATCAAACAATTCAGAGCATGGCGAGGAGATAAAGAGTTTTTCCTACTCTCTATCCAAAGAAAAATGGTTGTAACTACATTTTTTGAAACTATAATAAAATTGGATATCATGAGTGTGCACAAATATACCATCCCTTAGTCAAAAAATTATCACCTGGAGGATAAACACATTTATATAAACACACTCATAGCGACCCTACGCACAACAGGCGAAACACTATTGTCAGTGCTTCTCTGCTGTTCATAGGTTTTCAATGGCAGATTGATTTTTGGGAGTGGGTTGCCCAGTCCATCTCCCAAGCCTACAGCACCTTGTGTTCCCAGGTGGTCTCCCATCCAAGTACTAACCAGGCTCAACCCTGCTTTGATTCACGAAATCTGACGGGATCAGATGACACAGGGCTATGGCTGCAGGCCAAAACACACTCCTAGGCCAGTCTT
Organism: Pedetes capensis; assembly: GCA_007922755.1. NCBI lineage: Eukaryota > Metazoa > Chordata > Mammalia > Rodentia > Pedetidae > Pedetes > Pedetes capensis. The sequence continues at coordinate 16,913 of VMDO01032463.1, read as the reverse complement.
AAAAAGTTGCACATATTCATAGAAGGTGGAATCTACATTGTATTTCAAAAGCAATGATCTTTGAATGAAGTATTAATTGTACTATAAAGTCATTCAAGTATAATAAGTGTAGTCCTTTAATTTTCTTTTGTATATTCATTTATTCATAAGTCATTACTGATGGTCTTTTCGAATGCCCACTATTTGGAAGATAGAAATGAATTGACATGGTTCCTGAATTTAAAAAGTGTACACCATTACGGGAGAGGTACCTTTTATCTCAAACACATTGATTCACTGACAGTTTTTTTTAATCCATTATCATTTCAGGAGTTACTTCCTTTGGAAATTTTTTATACTTCATCCCTCATATTAACCCAGAGAGAAACACACCATAATTACTCTAAAGTAAAGTTTCCAGATAAAATACAGGGTGCCCAAATTTTACTGTCTTGTGCTTTATTTGCTAAATATGGCAGCCCTTCTGTAAAACTCCTACCGACTACCTCTCCAAGTGACTATTACACCTAATGGGTAGAAAGCTCAAGAGTCAAAAACCCAGTGAGCAGAAGGAACTAACACCAGTCATTATAACTGCTGACAGATCCTAAACATGTAGTGCTGAGAATCACATAAAGTCACAAACTGAATGATAGCTCATTACTCTGCTTTCACCTAATTTGAGTCTCATTCAATTCTCCTGTGCCCCTGTTAGAAAATAATTTGGTTCAAAAAGGAATGTTTCTTCCCCTCCTCTTATGTTTTTAGCTTCAGATTTCTATCATAAGGACCTTAAATGGCTGTGGCTTGAGCTTAATATAAAATATTCTGAACATAAATCTTGGTTTTCCTCTTTAATTATAAAAATTGTGACCATTATGTAGTTGTTCTTGCATATACAGAAATAGTCAGTGTTTTAATTAGACTTACTTTACTTAAGTGTTAAAGGAAGCAACAGGCCTGTGATTGCCCAGGCACTAATAGTACATAATATGGCCAATTGCAAACAGCAGTCTAATTTGTTGATTTCAAGTGAAGTGTAATTATATTGCTTCATTTGCTGAGCAAATCATATGAGAGTTTCTCTAAATCAGCCTGATTGTGTAATGAAAAGCTAATTACAAACAGCAGTGTTCTTGCAGTAAATTTATTGTAAGAGCTAATGCCAGGTTGGCTGCATTGTGACAATGGCTCATTAGTACATTAACAAAAGCAACTGTGGGAACATGCCCAAAGCCCAGCGACTGGTCTCTCAGTTTCCGAAACTGCAATGATTACATCCTTCAACATATAATTACAGAGAAAATAGTGTTTGATTTAGGTTTTGGCAAATTTTTAAAAAGAGCAAAAAGACATTTTTAGAGCAAAATGAAATGGTTTGGAAAGCCTTCTTGTCAGGCTTAATGTGTGCTTCATTACACCAGGTGTGCCCTGGAAATCTAATTTAACAAGGGAATCTTCTGGATATGAGGCCATTCTAGACAATTGAATTTGGACATACCATCATCCTAATGTAAACTATGATGCATATATATATATATATATATATATATATGAAGGAAATATATGTATACATCTCTCTCTGTGTGTGTGTGTATGTGTGTGTGTGTGTGTGTATGCATAAGCTTCCCTTGCACTGAAGTGATGCTAATAAAGATTCTACTAAACAAACAAAAAATAGATAAGTAACACAGACATCAGCTCCATATTATCAAGCATCCATGTGTCCATACAGGGCCAGGATACCACTGTGGCATCAACTTTTGTCAGATCTCGGAAGCTAAGCAGGGTCAAGCCTGGTTAGTACTTGGATGGGAGACCACCTTGGAACACCAGATGCTGTAGGCTTGGGAGAAGGACCCAATAACCCACTCCCAAAAGACAATCAATCACTGAAAACCCTACAAATAGGAGAGAAGCATTGACAATACTATTTCATCTGTTGAACACAGGGTCACTATGAATGGGACACTGACTCTATCACACCTAACAAGAACCTATGCTTTGCATTTTGAAACATCCACCACCCCTCCACATACAGCTGGATTTTACAAACTACGTTTTTCACCTGAGAAAATTAGTCTTCTGATAGTCATTATGCCATTTACATAGCCCCAATGCCTTCACCTTCAAATTACCCAAAACTGTTCATTTGTCTTTCTTTCAATGATTTATTTGATGATCACAAAGTTTTCATTCTCTGTCCTTTTTCTAAGATGGAGATCTTCCTAGAATCATTAACTGTTCAGAGAAACAAATGTTAAATAGCTTTTGTGTCTACACATATACATAACATTCAATTTCTTATCCTGACTCCTCTCAATAGATGATTACAGAAATCATCTGATATTGATCATTACTTCTTTCAATAAATCATTTAAATAACTTAATTTGATTTGACTTTAAATTCTTATTCTATGTATTACACTCAAATTTATGGGGCTTTCAAGTTCTTTCAGGGTCATCTAACGTGTGTAAAGTATATATAATTTAATTCTACAGTTGTAACCCCTATTCTATTCAAAGTCATACTTTATCATTGCTCTATACTTATGCTTCTAATCAGTCTTTTAATTTTATGTTTATGATTTCTTATCATATTATCCAATATTAACTTTACAAGATCAATGTACTGACTTAGAGTGTAAGCAGGATCCCATGTGAATAATAAGCCCATGATTAATGCTTTGGGACCTCTAGAAAAAAAACATTTATTCAGAAATCATAACAATGAAGTAAGTTGAACAAAATGATAAGAAATTCATGAAGATGCAAAATCATTCATGCATGTGACAGGTTCTGTGGCAACTATGCCACACACTTAGATTAATGTCTACTATGTACAAATGTAGCATCTCTTTCATGGGCATTACTGTCACTTCATATAGCAATGTTTCACTGTTTTGATTTGTTTAGAATCTATTTGAATAACTCTTTGTATGATATTGAATTTTATATTGGGGAAAAATATCAAAAATTTTATAATTAACTTTTGAATTATGTCTATACAACACAATTTCAAATGATTGTTTTATTTGATTCAAGCATAAGGTCCTTTAACTGCAGCCTGAATGATGATTTTTTTACTTCATTAGAATCTAAAGAAACCATACTTATCATTAAAATATATATGCATTTGTTCTATGCAGAATTAGCCTTGTTAAAGGGAAAATGAAATTGAATGTCTAGCTAATTCCATACAATAGCTCTTCTACCCTGTAATTTATAAGCAGCAGGTAGCCTAAGAAGGTAGTTTTTTCCTTCAAGATTACTGTGTGGAATACAGCCCCAGCCTTTATTCTCACAGCAATAGTTTACTAATATATTATTTTCCTAAACACTTTTGAAATGATCATTGAAATTGTAGAAAATACATAGGAAATGAAATTAGGAAACTTTAGCTCTTGTTGTTACTATATAAGTTATAGACACTACTTTCTTATTTTTGCCTCAGCATTTGGGTATTCAGGTAAAATACCTCTTTGGGAATATTTCTTGGCATCCTTATTTTTATTGAACTATGAACTTGAAAGTCTATCATAAAATATTATTTGTGAAATGCATTACATTAAAGCAAAACTGTATAATCAGACTCCATTTGGGAGCTATCATTTGTCTTTTCCATGAATTTTCTATCTAAATGGGAAAGATAATACACTTAATCTGTTTCTATATCTATACTTGCACCTATACAGATGCAATACATGACTTAGTACAGATTTGTAGATAATGAAAAAAGCCTCTGCTTTGGATTTGGATATGTGCCAACCAAAATTAATTTAAAATGTTTGTGTATGCAAGTAGACCCATTTTAGTACATGTTATTTATAAATATAAAGTGTATAAAACAAATAATGTATTTGAAATAAAAGACTTTTGCACAGCTTTCTCTTTTCATCTGATTTTTTTTTCATAGTATACTCACATTGCTTAAATGGAAACCATAAACAATTTTATGTAACTATAAATTATTTGTAGAATTAGGTGAGGAAAGACGTTGAGCATTTTTAGTCCTAAAATATTTATTCAATGCAAAAATCTTTTTAAAATCCTGATCTGTCTACTTGAAAATAATATTTGAAAGCAATGACTGTTAAAAGGAACCTCGTTTCTTTTTCCGTGTGTGTGTGTGTGTGTGTGTGTGTGTGTGTGTGTGTTACATGGGAGTTGAACCTAGGGCCTTGCATATATTTTGCAAGTGCTCTTATCACTGAGATGAACTTCTAGCTCATTTTTATTTATATCTTGAAACAGGATCTCACTAAGTTACAAAATCTTCCTCTTCCTCCAAATTGAAATCCTCCTGCCTCCACCTCCCAAGTCACTCTGACTACAGTCATGCACCACCATACCCAGCTTATAAGGAGCCTAAAAACATGTTATTATCAAGTAAACTCCCCAGTGAATTCTTTAAAATATATATATATATATATATATATATATATATATATATATGGCTAATTGGAGATTTATGTATTACATGAGATACACCAATTAATAAACAGTTGTTATGGGTATTAACAATAACCACAAAATCAAGTTATTCAAATTTAGTAATAGATTTTATAGGGTCCCCATTATCAGTAAAAGACTCATAAAACTTAAATTATAGTTATTAAACTAGCCAAATGCCTAATTTCTCTTTCAGAAATGTACTGATGTTACTTACATTAAATAGCTGAGTTTTATAAATATTAACCTCTATCCCATTTTGTCTGTATTATCAATGAGTTGTATTTTCTTAGTCTAATGAACTTCAAATTGCAGGACAAGTAGTTCTTAATTTGCATAGGATCTCACTGAACATCAAAATGAAGACTTCTCGAATTATACTAATGAGAAAACTTTACTGAAGAGCTTGTTGTTAGGTGCCATCAAGTCGTGTCTGGCTCATAGCAACCCTCATAGGGTTTTCAATGGCAGATTGTTTGGGGATTGCCTTGGGAGTGGGTTGCCACGTCCTTCTCCCATTTTTTCAGTGCTGGGAATTGAACTTGAGACCTCAGAGACTGCAGAGTGGCACTCTACCAACTGAGCTAAATCCCAGCCCATTTACTGAAGAGCAGGTACTATAAAATTGTTAGCTTTTGTGTTGCTGTGACAAAGTACTGGACAGAACAACTTAAAGTAGAAAGATTTATTTTAGCTCGTGGTTTCAGAGATTGAGTTCATGTTGATACTAAAGATATGGCCAAGGCAGCAGAATTTGTAGCAGAGAAGAGCCGTTCACATCATGGTGGACCATAGCAAAGAGAACAACCCCAACTGGATACCCAGGAAAAACACTCAAAATCCTAGGCCTATTGACCTATACCTGCCAGCAAAGACCTGTCTCCAAAAGTTCCATGTTGTTGTTATTAGGTGCCATGGAGTCAGTATCTGACTCATAGGGACCCTACATACAACAGGCAAAACACTATTCTTACTGCTTCTATGCTATTCATAGGGTTTTTAATGGCTGATTGTTTTATGGGAGTTGGTTGCCAGGTCATTCTCCCAAGCCTACAGCACCTGGTGTTCCCAGGTGGTCTTCTATCCAAGTACTAACCAGGCCGGACCCTGCTTAGTTTGTGAGATCTGATGGGATTGGAAGCCACAGTGTACAGCTGCAGGAAAAGTTCCATAGCCTCCCCCAAAAACCTCCACCCCCTGGGGACCAAGCTTTCAAACATGAGTCTTCAAAGCATAACAAAAATACAAAATAGAAAAATTTTATGTGAGGGTATGTTCCATATTTCCATATACATTTTCTCATATTGGGATTTAAAAGAAAAAAAAATGAGCCAGGCACTATGAAGCACACCTATCATTCCAGAGACTTGGGACACTGAAGCAGGAGGATTGTAAGTTTGAGACCAAAGGCAGACTTCATCACTTAGCAAGACCCTGTCTCAAAACAAAAAGTAAAAAAAAAGGGCATGGCGGAGACCTTGCAAAAGTTTGTAAGACCCTGGGTTCAACCCCCCAGTGGTGCAAAATAAATATCAATTAAAATAATAACATTCTAGATCTAAGTAAATCAGTTAATATATATATATATATATATATATATATATATATATATATATATATATATATATGTATATTTATATACCATAGCTACATTTGCAATCATCAACCTTATCTGTTAATTCAAGATGGCAATGTATCATGAACATTTTATATGATTTGCATGACAAATTTTGACTGAAAAGGAAGTTCACATTTTTTGAGCATCTATTATGTGTTAGGGGCTAGGATTTAGCTCAGTTGGTAGAGCACTGCGCTGCAGTCTCTGAGGTCCCAAGTTCAATGCCCAGCATGACAAAAAACGGGAGAAGGGCCTGGCAATCCACTCCCAAGGCAATCCCGAAACAGTCAGCCATTGAAAACTCTATGAGGGTCACTATGAGTCGTATACCGACTCGACGGCACCTAACAACAACAACATTATGTGTTAAGCTCTGTACTAAATGTTTTTTAATGGACTACATTAATCTGTATACCTGTTACTGGATGGCAGGGTGCTTTTTCAGGTCCTTGGTCTCCTTAATAAAATAACTTAAAAAGAGACTCCAAAGAAACTTTGGGGAAAGTTTATTTAAAGTCAGAAAAGAAGAGAATGCCCCTAAGTGCTGGACCAAGCAGGCTGGGATTTAGGCCAGTATGAGAAGGGGAGATGGAAAGACAAATGGAGAGAAAAAAATTATGATTAAATCAGAAAGTGGGCACATCCAGCAGTGAAGATTTGAAAACAACTGCACTTACACTTCGGAGTTAGAGGTCAGGAAGCATATGGGTCCAGCAGGGAGGCTGGGGGTATTTCTGAACATCTGTATAGAACTGCATCTGCTGCAGAAATCTGTGAATATTGTGCATTTCTATACACTCCTGGGTACTGTAGACTTTGCTGAGACCTGTGGAAGATGTGACACTGCCTTGAGGGGTGGGATTTTTGAGGTTTTAAAGTCCCAGTCTCATTAAGGGAACAGATATTCCTCCCCTCTTTTTGATCTTGACTCTAGGTGTGTCAGCTTTCTCACCCCTCTCTTTAGGCTGGCCTCCTTGGGCTGTAAAACAAGTTTTTCTGTTTATCTCCAGGGGGATCCTGCCTTCAATAAGAATCCCCTTCCATAGCTGGACATGGAGGCACCTGTGGTCTACCAGTTGTCTTCATGTGTAAAGTGAGTTACTGGATACACACAAGGCTATTTGTAAGTGCTACAGGTTACAGACCAGGCAATTTGTAAAAAGGTCTTATCTCCTAGGAATAGTGCTATTTACAAAGGATATTATTTCTCCAGGGCCAAAGTTTACCTCAATTGATTAGTGCTGTTCTATGCTCTCTGAGGCCCTGGGTTTCAATCCCCAGCACTGCAAAAATGGGAGAAGGATGAGGCAGCCCACTCTAGAAACAATCCCGAGAAAAATAGCCATTGAAAATCATGAGTTGGACACAACTCCATGGCACCTGACAACAACAATTATTTATCTAGGAAGTGCAGGCCTCCAGATCAAATACTGACCACTTTGTCTCAGAGGAAGCTTTGTTGATATTGCTGTCTCAGAAGGTGCCCGGGATGCAGATGGCTGCATAGGCCCTTTAACTCCCTTTCTTTCGTTCTAGCATCCCTTAATATACCTGCACTATATAATTGGTAGAAACCTGTACTTAGACTTGGCATATTGTTTAAAACTACTAAGTTTATAAATGTGAGAAAATAAATACTTCCAGGTGCTTCTGCATTTACATGTAAATTAAATATTCTAGAATACTCGCAAGAGTAGTTATTAAAAACAAATAATGCCACAATAACTTTCAAATTTCAAATAAAAATTATCTTATTAAAATTTTTATTGGAAATAGCAGTATATTTGTTATTTTTATTTTATGTTAAAATAGAATTTATAGGGCCAGGAGCTGTGGTACACATCTGTAATCTCAGCTGGTGAGGAGGCTGAGGCAAGATTTCAGGTTTCAAGTCAGAGGTAGCCTGCAAAACTTAATGAGACCCTGTCTCAGATAAAAACTGAGAAATGGAGGCTGGAGGTCCAGTTCAGTAGTAGAACATTTGCCTAGTTTGTGAGAAGCCCTGGGTACAACGCCCTAGTATTGGAATGGCGCAGGGGGAGGGGGGAAATATATACATATCATAAAGGCTATTTAATTTTTTCCTGTAAAGCTGCTTTTTATTTTTTAGTTGTGTGAGAATATACATAGCATAAACTTTATAATCCTAACTATTTTATATATATATATGGCTCTTTAGGATTAAATAAATCCACATTGTTGTGCAACTAATGCCTACAGTTCTAAGTCTTTTATTCCAATACCTGAATAGAAATAAATTTAAGAAATAAAACAAGCACATAATCTTGGTTATTGCTCCTAAAAATATCTCTTAAAATATTATTGGTCTCTGTATAAGCAAGTGACACAATAACATTATTGCAGGGGTATTTAGTTTGTGACACTGGTATTATATAGGAAATGTGACTTACTAATTAGCTAACTGCCTCAAAGTCTGGATGAATCATGTCATCTCTTATCTACAAATTCATTCAGCAAAATAATTTCCTAAACAGAAAGTGTTTGACATGTTACCTTACTCGTTTGGGCACCCAAAGAGATCATAGAAAAACAGCCCCAAAAGTAAAACACAAAAATGTATCTGATTTTTAAATTTACTGTGGTATGCATGGAAGCTCAAACACCATCAGTTAATTGTATTGGGTTTTTTATTGGCTCTTTTATTTCTCACTTTATTTTCTGGGTTGCTTTATGATGTTGTGACACATTGATTTTTTTCCTCCCACTCCTCATACCAACAAAGTCTATAGGAAATAAAATATCTTTATCGTTACATAACAGCACAGCAGGCACCACATTTATTATGGAACTAAGTAAATGAAAGAGTGGCTTTTCATGTTAGGCAAAATGAGCCACATTGGAAGAGGTCTTGAAGTATAAAAGGTCATAGATTGTGTAAATTACAAAAATAATCCCTGATTAAATGAACTATGCCACCCGAAAAGGAAAATCTGTTTCGATTTTTTATGAAATTTAATTTTTCTTCTTTAATATGTGGGCATGAATGTGTTTACTCAGCAAACATGAATGTGCCTCTGCTGATGAAGTAGTTACATTAGGGCCAAGGGCTTTTAATGTACTAAAAAAAATGGTGAAGATTTATATAAGCAGGATGGGGTAAGCTCTTATTATGGAAAATGATACATGACTACTAAAGGAGAAAAAGCAAGATTAAGTCAGTTGGTATTGGTGATGTCATAAACCACTAATGCAGTTTGAGTGGTTTATAAATACCACAGGAAGCTGGAAGTGCAATTACTACATTCGTTTGCCGTTGCAATCTGCTTTTGGCCTTCACAATAAACTCCAAATGAGTCACTTATTTGCCCTTTGGGAATGATAATTGTCTCTAAATTTCCCACTTAAAAAAGGTTTTCAGTGAAATTGTCTTTCCCTTGTTCAATGGAAAAGCAGAGCTTTGAAAATAGATGATGATGGAGGAAGCTAAAAATGTTGACAGTACTTTCTCACCTTTTTCGCCTTCCAGCGCATTTTGAAAATGCAGAGCGAGCTTTGTGCTGTCAGACTCCAGTTGCCCTCAGGGCTGAAGGGACAAAATCTTGGTTCACCTCCAGCATGCCTATATGCCTAGAACATATCAGTGTGCTGTAAATCAAAAAGCCCTCACATATATACATCTTCATTTATCCCTTCAACATGGGCTTATTGATTTCCTACTATTTCCTATGTGCCAATTGCTTTCGGGGCTCTGTGGATGCAGAGTAAAAACATCAGACAAAAATCACTATCTTCATGAAGCTTATGTTCTGAGATGGACCTAGACACGTATCAGGTTTAAAAACATAGCATGTTACACAGTGATACTCTTAATAAAAAGAAAAGTAGAACAACAAATAAGGAATTTGAAACATATTTTAGACAATCCAGTCAGGGAAAGCCTAAGAGAAAAATAAACTTTTTAGATAAAGTAGGAAGAAGTGGAGGAGATAGCTATCTGTTTGATTGGTTTTAGAAAAGAATATTGTATACACAAATTCCATGTTCTATTGTTTCAGAAAGTCTGAGAATATATGCATTTTTTCAGTAATATTCACAAACATATATGATTGGGACAAAGTAAATGTGTAAAAAAATAGTTATTTTTCACCTATGGCTTATAAAATAAACTTCTTTTCCAGGAGAAGGTAGATAAAACTGAATACAGAACTCATGAGCCTAAAAGACTTCCTAATCTGAAATCTCTCTTTTATCTGGAAGATTCAATCTGATAATATAGACTTCTTGTTGTTGTTGTTGTTGTTGTTGTTGTTGTTGTTAGGTGCTATCAAATGGGTTCCAACTCATAGTGACCCCTGTTCAACAGAATGAAACACTCCCTGACACTGTGCCATGTCTAGCACTATGTCAGTGCTCCTCTGTTATTCATAGGCTGATTGTTTTGGAATTACTTCCAGAGTGGGATGCCACATCCTGTTTCCACTTTTGCTGTACTGAGGATTGAACCCAGGGCCTCAGAGAGTATAGAGCAGCACTCTGTCAACTGAGCCAAAGCTCAGCCCTAATACAGACTAGATAATTCCAACCAAGGGACATAGGAGGATAATAAATTTCCCACATAATCATTGTGACCAAAGAATAAGAGAAGAGAAGCAGATTGATTTCTGCACAAAGTCCATGAAAGGGTGGGGAGGGAAACAGAATACATGTGTGTCAATGAGGCTGCAATACTAAAATGTACTTGGCCCTCCAAGATTGAACCTTGTATCTTTTTACTGTACAGGAAGGTTAAACCCAGGGACTCTGCATGGTAGGCAAGTCCTTGTAACTGAGATGCACCACTAGCCCCTCTTATTTTTCACTTTGACACAGGGTCTTGCTAGATTTCACAGGTTGCCCCTGGCCTTGAGTTTGCAATCCTTCTGCCTCAGTCCTCTGAGTAGCTGGGACTATAGGCCTGTTTCAATGTGCTTGGCTAAATCTTGTATCTTGAGAAGTAAAATGTCAAGAAATAAGGTCCATTTTTTATGTGATACTTAGCTTTGTCAAGATTAACTTAAAAAGTATGTTTCTTTTACCTCAAAGTGCCACTTACAGCAGGAGTGGAGTTGGGACCAGACTCGGTATTAGCAGCAACAGAAATCATAACCCATGTCTGTCATGTTAAACATAAATAATGCTTCTTACTACATGCTTCTGCAGGGTTGTTTGCAGTGTGAGTGAATCTAATGAGCCGTTGCATTTGGAAGCCAGGCCAGGGTTACCATGGAGCTCAGCTAATACATCTTTGGAATGAGGAGCATGCGTGGTGGGCTCCCCTGGAAAGATTCTACAGTCTAGACAGTAGCAGTGAGCAGAAGCCAGGCCCGCTGAAATTTTCATTGGGTGGTTACACACAGCGACCATTTCCAAATAAACAAGTCCTTGAACCATGGTGAGGGGACGTCTCTTACCACAATGTTTGATGATGGTTTGGATTCCATGACCCAAGAGTAAGAATGACTGGCTTAAAGCCACATGCCAACAAGTGCCAACAAGCTACAGATAGACTTGCCAAACCAAAATAAGAGAGAGGGTAATTAAAAAGGAAAAAAATAAAAAAGGCTTGCACTGTATCTCTCTGCTATTCTGAGCAAATGAATATAAAAGGACTGTCATCTGAGACTTATTGATATCTGAAAGTATTATTTACATGCCAAATTGTTTTAAAAATGATTAAATAGGAGACAATAAATGTTAGCTGAATCTGAAATATTTTGCAATTTGATCAACCTCCATGAATTGCCTTAAAATTATCACATTTTAAGCTTCTTTAAAATTACACTTGGGTATATTAATTTACTAACAGTGAAGAGCCTGCAGCTGTAGCCCTGTGGCATATGATCCTGTCAGTATCTCCGAAGCTAAGCAGGTTTGGGCCTGGTTAGAACCTGGATGGGAGACTGCCTGGGAACACCAGGTACCGTAGGCTTGGGAGAAGGACCCGGCAACCCACTCCCAAAAATCAGTTCACCATTGAAAACCCTATGAATAGCAGAGAAGCACTGACAATAGTGGTTTCACCTGTTGTATGTAGGGCCGCTATGAGTCAGATACAGACTTGACAGCACCAATATAAAGTTTAAATTACTTCATGATAATAGAAAAGTAAATAAACAATTTTCTTCCAAGGTCTTAGACTTTTTTCTATATTTTTATAATAATTATTACTAGTCTGGGTATTTAATAATCTCATTTAGGTAGCTAACCTCTGAAATGATCCCCAACAATTCCTGCCTTCTAGAATTCAAACCCTGAGCAGTATCCTACATTATACCAGAATTGTTCTGTGTGCAGTGTAGTAGAAGTTACAATGTATCACTTTGGAGATGAAATTACAGTTGTGGCAGTTCCTGCCTTGGGTGCCTGCATATTCCGTTTCTCAGTGTCTGTTGTTCTGTCTCGCCTCTCATCCTGGGGGAATACAGCTTCCATGTAGCAAGCAGCCCTATCTATGCAGAAGCCCTCTTGGTGAGGAGCTGAGACATCCAGCCAACAGCCATACACGGGAGCTCAGATGTGGATGCTCCTACCCCAAGGCAGGCCTCCTAACACTGTATCCCCAAATGATACTGCAATTCCAACCTCATGAAAGACTCTGAGCCAGGACTACCCAGCTAAACCACCCCCAGATTATGGATTTGTAAAATATGTGACTATTGTCTTGAGCCACTAAGTTTTAGGACAATTTCTTATGCAGTAATAGGTAACTAATACAATTAGTTACTGTAAACAAACAAACGTGCATTCTCAGTAGATTCACATATAAAAAATAAGTTTACTCCTCACTCATGTAGTGTTGGGCTGGGATTTAGCTCAGTTGGTAGAGTGTCACTCTACAGTCTCTGAGGTCCTGAGTTCGATTCCCAGCACCACAAAAATGGGAGAAGGATGTGGCAACCCACTCCCGAGGCAATCCCGAAACAATCAGCCATAAAACCCTATGAGGGTCGTTATGAGTTGGACACAACTTGATGGCACCTAAGAACAACAACAACATGTAGTGTTCATTGCCTATACATTCCAGGTGGGAGATTTCTCTTGTATAACTGTGGAAGTGGTACTGAAGGATTCAAGATATTCATATCTTGTGGCTCCATCATTCTGTGGCTTTAAAGTCACCTTGTATCAGCAATGGAGGATGAGCAGAAGAAAGAGAATAGAGAAAGAGAATGGTAAAATGTATTTTCATGGGCCAGTTTGGAAATAGCATCCATCTCTTATGCCACAATCCACTGAGCTCAGCTACAGGATCCAAATGAATTGAAGATTAACAACAGGCTTGGCAAACATTTGCCATTATCTCTTTGTCTTTGCTGCTAATGAATTGTGACAAAGTTAGTAGCTACCAAGATAGCATCTGAGCAATCTGAGAGATATCCAACAAAGATTTTTGGCAGTTTTGCGGGATGTAGCACATGGGCTGTGCCACTCATTTTATGAAATTATCTTTTAATTAAGAAATATTTTTAAATGTGAAATTTTTCCTTATGAGAACTAAAGTAAATGAAATATAAGCAAAGTAAGGAAAATGTGTGTTGATAATAAAACAATCTGAAGACAGTCAGGTATGGGTTTCCATATATCTATTTTTAAATAATATTTTTAAATTAAAGTGCAATATAATGACTTCCACAGTGTCATTTTCATATTTCATACAATTGTATTGTGCACTTTGCTCTTACTCCTGTTGCTGCCTCTCCTCCCCTGCTTTTTCTCCCCCTTGTAGAGAATCCCTTCCTTTTACTTTCAAGTCTGATACATATGTTTATGGATAGAACAGGAGATCATCATAGTAGGTGGAGTGAGGCAGACTCAGAAAGAAAGGTACCATGTGTTCTCTCTCATATGTGGAAGCTAGATTGCAAAACATCTTTTATTTTAACTTTTGTTAAATGATATCAACTTAACACTTCAACAAATATCATTTAATTATGAGGGAAATGTAAATGTAGACTTTGAAATGTAGTCTATTATAAAGAAGCTATCCAAATGATTCTGAACATGATGCATTTTAAATTACAATAAAATACATAACATTAGAAAATGAGATAGTAAAATCTAAAACTATGCCTGTAGATTTCCAGATATTCAGACACTTGAATAGGAGATGTACAGCCAGATGCTATGACATGTACCTGCAATCCCAGTGACTTGGAGGTAGAGGCAGAAGGATTGCAAGTTTGAGGCCAGAGGCAGCTTATACCACTTAATGAGATCCTGTCCTGAGATAAAATTTTTAAAAAGGGACTTGGGTACAGCTCAATGATACAGAGCTTATAAAGTATGTGCAAGGGCCTGAGTTCAACCCCTCAGTGCTGCAAAAAAAAAAAAAAAGATTAACAGTACTAATGTTAATATTTTAATAGCTAGACTTTCTTTACACAAATAAAATCATACATGGGGGACAATGTAAAATAATAATGATGAAACAGCACATGACTATGTTATACTGATGGTTGAAATCTTCAGGAATAGGTAGAAAATCCTTCATTGCTTGGGGAAGCCCTAACCAACGATCTCATATTCCTATGATTTTCAGAGACAAGATTTAGAAAGTGTACAAGATTGTTTTTGACAGCAAGTAACAGAAAATCCAACCTCATAATCTTAAACATATTCTTTGTGCATGTAATCAAAAAATTGATAAGTGGGCCCATCATGTAAAGCTAATATCTCTAGATTCTTCTTGCTTCTCCTTAATCCTGGCTGTCACAGAGTTACAAAGTGACTATTATAGCTCTAGAAAGAAAGCCACATTCTTAGCAGGAAGATGGGGAAGAAAGCAGACTTTCCTGTCATTTCAAATCTTTCATCAGGAAAGAAACTTTTTTCACATGCTCCTCTATCCCCAGCCTCAGCCCGTTTCCACTTGTCTCTTACTAGCCAAAACTGAGTCACACAACTACTCATAGCTGAGGCAAGCTGGCAAAGCAAAGCACAGGGAAATCCTGATTGACTTCAACAGGGTTCATCACGAGGGACTGGGTATATGACACCTCAAATAAAAATAAATATCTGCTACTCTAAAGAAATAGAGAAAAAAGATACTGTGTAGGCAAACTAAAACATTCTACAAATAGATGCTCTATAACATATGTAGATGTACTTTTGATTATAGTATCTTGATTCTGAGATTGAAACTAATTATTGTAACATTTCCTTGGTCTAACTAAACAGAAAAATTGAGTCTGGCAGTGTGTAATATTTGAAAGCAATTGTTCATAAGCATATGCCATGATAACAAATATTTCCATGTAGGTTTTCACAATAAATGAAAAGAGATGCAGATGGATCTGTTTTATAGTCAAGTATATTTCTACATGGCCGCATGAACTGAGATCGGGGATAGGAATTAGGCCTTTTATGATGATCAAAAATGTCTGTGCTAGTAATTCTACTTGACATTAAAGGGTGTAATTTATCTTCTTTGTATTAGTTTTTCTTGTTATCTATGAAACTAGAATAACATCCTATCCTTATAGAGATTATATAGATTACTTAGAAAGGAAAAGCACTCTTCATTTCCAAAGTGCTCAATAAATTACACGCATTAAATTTCTATGGGTTTGTTTGGCACATCAGAAAAATTTAATTGGTGTTTTTCTAGGGTAACCTTTCCTTTTATCTTTATTTCCTGATCTTTCCCTGAGTGGCTAGCTGTATGAAGAGTAGGTCTTATTTTCATCTTCTGTATGAAAGACTCTTTATCTACATGAATTTTCGGGGCTGTGAAAGAATTTTATGAACCTTTTTATTTAGATGCTGACTCACAAGAAAATTCTAAATCTCTTCCAAGTAATTAATTTATAGAGTACTTTTTTATTCTTTCTTTCAAGTACAGTGCTTTGCACATGTTGCTCGTGTAGGTGAGTTCTCTACCACCAAATTGCACTCCTAGCCTGTTATTTATTTTTTATTTCGAGACAGGATCTCACTAAATTGCACAGGCTGCTTCTAGACTTGAACTCACAATCCTCCTTCCTCAGCCTCTCAAGCCACTTGGATTACAGGCATGCACATAGTGCCTGGCTATAATTTATTATTTCTTAATCCAATTTTCTATTAATGTTTATCAAAATTGCTGTATTCTTACTTGATCAAAATGTAAGATACTGACACAATAGAAGTATCTGAACTATGAATCATAACATACAGATTTAATAATGTCATCATCATTTGTTAGCTATATTAACAGAAAGCCATTATAAATCTGTGGATCTCAACTTTCTCACTTATTAGGGTGGTGCTATGTTCCCAGATTTCTGTACAAAATTGCCATAATCTAAAATGTGGAATTTCATATATTTCCAATTTACGTGTATCTATGTATATTTGATATAATCATGAAAAAACTTATATACCAAATTTCTTCTATGTAACGAAAGACTGACTTAGGTATGTTAAATATTCACTATAAATTTTCCTTCCTGGGGAATGAAAGATAATTTAGTTTGAATCTTCTATTACATTTCATGTACAATATTGATATGTAGTTTATTTTCAAGTGTAGTCAGCACACTAAACTATATTGAAAATGTAATACCTTTAGAAAAACTAGAAAACTACAGAAAATTGAATCACACAACCCCAAACAAGAAAATGTCACATGATTTGCATAATTCCCATGGAATAAGTATAGTATGCTGCCAGGTTCATATCTGATTTAGGCACACCTAGCCTGATATGCTTAGAAGAAGGACCCAGCAACCCACTCCCAAAAATCAATCTGCCATTGAAAGCCCTATGAACAGCAGAGAAGCAGTAACGATACTGTTTCGCATGTTGTACATAGGGTTGCTATGAGTTGGACACTGACTGGATGGCAACAACAACAACAACAAGCCTGATATCCTTCTTCTCTACA
>VMDO01032462.1:0-18958 GCA_007922755.1 Pedetes capensis | reverse complement strand
GATTTGACTGGAGACATTTTTTAACATTTTAAAGGTAAGGGGTGGGGGGGGAGGCGGGAAGTAGGAGGAAGGGGTGGCGTGGTACCCTCCCAATTTAACCCTCTAGGGTCAGGAAGCAGGCGGAATCGAAACAGTACTGTAGTAAAGTCTTGGGTATGGGGCGGAACGTCTTGTTTTTAATTCCCTCCTTGCGGGGCTCTGAGGAGGACGGTACATGCCCCTACCCCGACACTGCGCAAAGCGTTTGTTCAGACCGCGTGTCTATCCAGAGTGCATCAGGAATATCGTCCAATCAGAGCCCTTCTGTTTGAGTAGAAGCAGCAAAAGCGAGCGTTCTTAAGTTAAAGGGTCTTGCAGCGGGAGAGTGCAGAGGAAACTCCATGTGGAGCCCAGCCTTCTGCGATGCATTGGGCACCCACACGGAAGCATTCTCTGACCTGGATAGGGCAGTGGGTTACCAGAGAGAAAACACAGAAGGATCAAGTCAAAGGACTTCTCATTCCAGAGGGTCAAATAGGACCAGTCTGTGCCACTGCTCTCCTGGGTACTTCCTGCAGCAGAGGCATAAGGGCCTTCAACATAGGGAACTAAGTCAAAGCAACCAGGACTTCTCTTGGATAGTCATGGAGGTTCTGTGCACATTTGAGCCACTCCTTGGCCACTCTCACTCTACTCCACTTCATAGCAGAGCCGCCCCTCCAGCCCCTCCTTGAGGCCAACCCTTGGACTTAGACCGCCTGCAGGGAAGTGCATCTTTAGGGTGTCAGGAAGGAACGGGAAGATGCTACAGAGGCTTCAAACTCCGCCCCTAGTCAAAGCCAGAGTCAGCCTCATTGCAGCAATTCAATGCAGGAGACCAACCTGGAGCCTAGGAGGCACCCCCTGCCCCTGCTAATGGAACTCTCATCCACAGTAGCTCACAGATTGCGCAGAAAAGAGGAAAGGCACAATTTGAAGCACCTCCACCACTGGGCCCCACTTTCTTTTTGGGACAAAATAAGCCGCCTGCTTGGCAGATGAAGAGAATTATATTATGCAGTGTGGGTACACATGACCATCCCAGGGCCTCCTTGGTGTCAGATAAAACTTAAATGCAGAGCATAAGTTTTCCCTGGGGGTAGATGTGCAAAAGGGGAAGTGTCAGAACTCAGCAACACTGTAATAGCAACCTGTGTCCTTTTCCCTCAGACAGATAGGATTAACAAATCTGAAAAAGTTTGGAGTAAATCACCTTCAATAATTACCATTCCCTGAGGAGGCTTCACCAACTCAGAAATCCAGAAGTTATATTGAGTTAGACTGGGAAGGGCCATGACTACCTCATAGAAGTACAACTGCATGAAATGAGGCTAAAGAGGAGACTCCCACGTCATATCACTTACAGATGATTATTTAAATCTAGCTGTAACAACATATATCAGATGCTGGCTCTAGTCTTAATGCCTGCTTCCTTCAGTTCCTAAAAATTTCTAATACACTGGTTGTAGTTGTTGTTGTTGTTGTTGTTGTTGTTGTTAGGTGTCATGAAGTCGGGTCTGACTCACAGTAACCCTATATACAACAGGATAAAACATTCCCTCACACTGTGCCATGTCCAGCACTATGTCAGTGCTTCCCTGCTATTCATAGGGTTTTCAGTGGCTGATTGCTATGGGACTTTTCTCTGAAGTGGACTGCCAGTCTTTTTCCCATCTAACATATCCAGATCCTTTAAAATAAGTGTGTCAGGCCCGTAGGGAGCAATTTAAGTTCCAGTAGGACCTACTGTAATTTTTAAATGTGTACTGAGCACCTAGAGATGGTGAAAGACTACTTGGCACTTAGTAGGCACTCAATATCTGGGAAATGTATTAATGGCAAATCAAATCATGCACAACACACTGAAATCACATACTGCTCTCAAAGAGAATATGAAAAAAATAAATACTTTTATTTGCTCCAGTAAATTGTGTTTTGGGTCTCTGTTCAGTAATTGGTTTTCCCACTTATTAACATTTCCCTGGCCATCTCCTTTAGGAAATACTTATTTTGCAAAGCCATTAGTTCATTTGTTACATGCAGAATTGAAACAAATTATATATTTTTAACAAGTAGCCGCTGCCTGCAGCAGTAGCCCTGTGGCATCTGATCCCATCAGATCTCGGAAGCTAAGCAGGGTCGGGCCTGGTTAGTACCTGGATGGGAGACCGCCTGGGAACACCAGGTGCTGCAGGCTTGGGAGAAGGACCTGGCAACCCCCTCCCAAAAATCAATCTGCCATTGAAAACCCTACGAACAGCAGAGAACCACTGACAATAGTGTTTCCCCTGTTGTACAGAGGGTCGCTATGAGTCTCGCCCGGCACCTGACACCACCACCAACAACAAAACAAGTAGCCAGATTTTCCAAGGGTCAAAACACTCCCTGGCTGAGCAGAAAGGAGGGAGAGGAGGAACAAGGAGGAGCAAGGAATGAGAGAGAGGGAAACCTCAAAGTAAACAGCCCAACTTTAGGGAAATAGTTAATAGTTAACTTTAATAGTTAGGGAAATAATTATAATAATACCAATAATTCCAAAGAATGGTAATAATACAAATGGGCTAGATTATTCATGTAATACTACTGACAATGTAAAAAGATAGATCACTATTTAAAAAAAAGTTTGGACTTTAAACTTAATAGGGATGCAAGGGTATATAGAAAAATAATCCCATAAAAAGACATGCAATGTAGAAAAAAGGCCTTTGATGAGGGTGTGGAAGAAGAGGGAGGAGGTGCATTCAAGGGTAAGGGGGAAGGGGGAAGTTATCTTTGCAGTGTACAATGAAACACATATATGGAAATGTCACAATGAAATCCATGTCAGAATGAAACACATTAAGTTGTACATTAAAAATTTCCAATTAAAAAAAGCACTCCCTGACTTATAAGTGAATGCACTTTCAAAAGCCACATTAATTGGGACCAGCAAAAGATCATTTGAATGAAATAAATCATTTACCCACTAACTGTCTATAATTAATGTATCATTCAAAAATACTCCTGTGACTAAGGATGAACTTGAGTATAATGAGAATTTGTTTAATTATGAATTTTCACAATTCTACTGACTCAACTACTCTGTAATAGTTTAATGGCCTAGTTACTTTAACCAGTGTTTAATATTTACATCAAAACATGTATATATTAAAAGTCAAAGAAATAAAGCACTTATTTTCTTAACTGCTGATATAAACTATCTCTAGGTTAGCAATTGAAATTCTATAGTCCTATCCAGCCTCAGGACACCAAGGGAAAGAAATCAATTCAATAACCTTTAAGCAATTCCAGATAGCATTGGTTGACTCCAAGATAATTTGATTTGGGGGCCTTGGTCTACTCTAGGTGTAGATCTCCAGAGCTACTCTTTTTCATACCTCTCCCCTATACGGCTTTTGTCTTGCCTCTCATCTAGTCCTAATTTACATATTGTAAATAGCTCATTATTAATCTATATATTAGATTAATGTTTCTAGCTTATTTTCTGTGTGCTGAGTGATAACAATCTACATGTCTGTTCTGTCTTAGGTTATAATTTCCTAGAGGACAAGAATTGGATCTCTATATTAAAATATGATAGAAACTAGATGCATTGATGTCTCCTTGGAAACACTTCTTAGAGTCTACTGAATGGTCTGTATAGATTTCTTTGACATCTAGGAGACTAGGTCCCCAGAACTGTAAGAAAGTTAGAGACAACTGATTCAGTGATTTCTAGACTTTGAGATTTCAAAATAAATTAGTTAATTAGTTAAAGGAAGGAGCAGACATATTTGCCAAGTTTTTATTTTGTCTAGTAAGGATCTTAAAACTCTATCAACTACTTATCAAATATTACTTTCCAAAAGAAAAGAATATCTGAACATCAAAAAAAAAAAAGCTGAAACAATATGTCAAAATAAAGAAAGGTATTTGAACTTAACAAATTTAGCTTTATTAAAAATCACTATATTTTCACTTTTATCATTTTACTCAGACACATGGAAGTATATCAGTGACTAACTAGATACTAGGACTGGAAACTTTTGTTTATGGCCAAATTCTGTTTTGTCACATTAATTGTTGCTGCATAATGTACATGCTTTTTAATGATGGTCACCTTGACTACAAAGATCTTTTGCCAACTTTTCCTCTACCTTTTTCTCAATTTCAGCCTGTCACAAACTCATTGTCTCTATATGCCACCTTTCTTTCCCTCTATTAAACATTCAAACCCTAGTTATCTCTATGCCCATTTTCTCTTTCTGAAAGAACTATACCTAGCTAACAGCAAGAAAAAAAAAATACCCTTCCACCATTACCAGGCCTGGAAAATATCAAGATATATGTCAGTCCACTGTCTCATCACTCACTGCCTGTGTACTTGTCCATAATGACTGCTATTTATGGAGATTTTAGGATTCAGGCATGGTGCTCAGGGCTGTCATATGTCATCTTGTTAATCTTCTTGAATAGGTGAGAGGTAGATATCATTCCTTATTATACTTAGTATACATGTTTGGAAATTGAGACTCAGATAGTTAAGCAACTTTCTTATGGCACATAGCTAGTAACTGGCAACATGGGATTGAAACCAGGGATACCTCACTCCAAAGCCTATGTTTATGTTCCTAATCAACATATTCTACTTAACAATCTATGGAGGGGGCAGAAATCTTTGGACTAGGAGTTAGAAGACCTAGGTTTAAAGTCCTCACTCTGTCAGATCTAGCTTTATGACATTGGGTAAAATGTTCTAACCCTTTAACTGTTCTAATCCTCAGCTACCTACTTTGTAAAATGAGTTCAATACCTACAAGTAGAGTAAAAATTGAGTATGGGTATATATAAGGAAATTGCTTTATAGAGTCTAATATACAATTGTGTTACTTGTTTCTTGTTTATTTTTATTCTTTCTATACTTTCCACAAATATAGCACCTTAACTAATGCCTGGAGTAAGAATAAAGTTATATATAAATGTCTTAATGATAACCTTGAAAGAAAAGGCCAACTCTATTTAATATAATGTCAATAAATGCCATAAACAAGTCCACACCACATAGTTTAGCCAATTTGCATCTAAAGAAGGAAAAAAGAGTTGAGTGGGTTCTACATGCCTTCTTCAGTTTTCCACTAGAAGAGAAACAGGAGTAGGTAAAGGAACACACTGGTTATCAAGTCTATTATCTTACCATTAAAGATTATGTCTATGTCCTTTCCAACATGTGGAAATATACTAATGACCAACACGGATACTAGAACTAGTGACTGTGTGACTACTGATATATCCTATGTTTATGGCCAAATCCTACTTTGTCACATAAAGTGTTCTTGCAAGATGTACGTACAAAGAGGTATGTACACCTGGAACAACAAGGAATGACAGTCCTTTCTCTATATGAAAAGTTGAAGGAGATGTATATTGTGACTGAGTAAATGTTCCACCTTATCATATAAGAAAGGTGCACAGCTGTACCACCCTGGTGTCCAATCTAATCAGATCTCAGAAGCTAAGCAGGGTCGGGCCTGGTTAGTGTTTGCATGGGAGACAACCTGGGAATACCAGGTGCTAGAGGCTTAGGAGAATGAACCAGCAGCCAACTCCCAAAACAATCTGCCATCGAAAACCCTATGAATAGCAGAGGAGCACTGACAATAGTGCCAAGCATGGCACAGTGTCAGCTAGTGTTTCATCTGTTATACATAGGGTCACTATGAGTCAGACCCAACTTGATGGCACCTAACAACAATAACAACATCATATAAGAAAACTCTTGCAGGATGGTCTTTGGCCCTATTATTGCCATCAAGCAGTAAACATTTGTAGAGAAGAGCATAACCACAATAAATGTAGCTGACTCAAATAAATTCTGTTTGCAATCCCTTATGCATGTTTGAGGGTAGAAATGACAGTTATTTGAAGGACTGCTGTATGTGGAAAACCAAGTAAAAGAAAAAGAGACTCAAATTATTCATGTCTTAGTCACGCCAATTGAAGAGTTTATCTTTTACATCCCAGCTCATTCTCGGTTCTGAAAATGCATCACATACTGGAAAAAGTATAGACTTTGGAGTCCTACAGACTTTGATTAAAATATAGTTCACAATTTACTATCTGCTCATATGACTCATTGAAACAGTCCTTTATCCTTGCTAGGCCTCAATTTCCCCATCTGTAAAATGGACATAAAAGTACACTTCCCTACACATATGTTGTGATAATTAAATAATGTAATATCTTTAATATCTGTCATTTTCTTTCTCCTGGTTGTTCTCCACAGTGGTAATAAATGTAGTTTGCAGAGATAAGGCAAGAGGAAAATATACTTCTTAAACTTAAGGTTTTGGAATATTATAGTAATAATTTACTATATATACTATATAGTATACAAATATATAAATATATACTATTACATTTTATACTCATAGTACATACAACAGACTTTATTCTCATAATTCAGGTAAGAAAATAGAGAGTCAAAAAAATCAAACTATTTCTTGAGAACTTGAAACTAGAGTTAGCTCTTTGGACCAACAGCTAGACTATACTTTTGATATGTTTGTTATTGAAATATTCAAGGCTTTTAACATTTAATGTTCCAGGGAAACAAATTCAGATTGCCTTTCACATGTTCTATAGCTTCATTAAAGACATATGTATATATGTTATATATACTACTTTCCTAGTCAGACAGTTCTTAAGTATTAATGCTGAAGATAATTTCTAAGAAAATGAAATATATGTTGTTGTTATTAGGTGCCATGGATTACAGTCCAACTCACAGCAACTCTGTACAATAGAACGAACCATTACCATACACTAGCATGCACATGATCTTTTTATGTTTGAACCCATTGTTGCAGACACTGTGTTTCTTCTCATTTTAAGTCATGCCACATCAGCAAATAGAGGTCTCAGGGACTTTACTCCATTCCCATCATTAAGATTGACTCTATTTTGAGGAGGCAATCCTTCCCCAGTCTCTGGAATATTTTCCAGCCTGAGGGGCTCATTCTCTGGCACTGTATTTGACAGTGCTTCTCTGTTATCTATAGGGTTTTCAATGGCTAATTATGTCAGGAGTGGGCTACCAGGTCCTTCTCCCTAGTCTGTCTTTGTCTGGAAGTTCAGCTGAAACCTGTCCACATTGGTGGCCCTGCGTCCATCACAGCAACATGCAAGCCCTGACAGCACAACAAGCTGACACACATATGGGGGAGTGAAATATACAAATCAATGTCTATTTACCTCAATACAGCTAACATACTAATCTCAACACTGAAAAACTGAACATTAATAAAAACATTTTCCTTGAACACAGTTGTGTTTGTTGACCTTCAAAAACTGACTATGATTGTATTTTCTTTGGTTCCCTAGGATTCATAGTAATGATAATTAAATAAATATTGGTAATAGAAAGGTTAACACTTATTCAATCCACTCCTCAATAACCAAAATTGGCTGACAAGACTATACCGCTATATACTTATTTGAATATTTTACCTCTGCCTGAATAAACATCTATATCCTTAGTTCTTTAGAATAGTTTTATCCCCACATAAGCAGATCCAAGTCCTTCCTTAGTTCAATGCTAATTATATTCAAACTTACTAGTCTCAATTCTCATCAAAATCTTCCAATTCTTCTAGTCCTTTTGGTCACCTAAAATACTGGCATGCTAATGACTCTTGGAAAGTATGTTTAATTTCCAGCTGGGCACAGTGGTGCACACCTGTAATCCCAGCAACTTGCAAGGCTAAGGCAGGAAGATTATAAGTTCAAGGCCAGAAGTAGCCTGTACCACTTAGTTAGACTCTACCTCAAAACAAAAAGAAAAAGGTGGGCTGGCTGTGCAGTTCTGTGGTAGAGCACTTCCAAACATTCAAGAGGCTCTGGGTTCAACCAGTACCACAAACAAAAAAAGATGCTTAATTTCCATCAGACTTTTAAATTTTAAATTCTTCTTCTGTATTTTCTTTTTTTTTCTTTTTTTTATTAGAAATTTTTAATGTACATCATAATGTGATTCATTTTGACATGCTTTTCATTGTGACAATTTTCATATATGCAATCTGATAAACATTATTCATATAGGTTACCCCTTACCCTCCTCTATGTTTCCCCCCGGCCCCCCTTCCCATCTAAGTTTCCCATCCAAGTCTTCTCTATCTTTTACTATGTAGTATTTTTCTATATGTCCTTGGGCTCCATTTCTGTTTAAGATAGAAACTTTTCCTGTAGTGGTCTTTGTCTCTATCTTGTTAGAACAATTACATGCTATATTTTCTATGTTTACTTAAAAGTAATCTTTTTCCCTTCCAAGTAGCAATGAAAAAAATGTGAAAGTCTAGGTCAGTGATTCTCAGCCTTAACTACTCATTAAAATCTCCTGAGTAGATTTTTAATAACTGATTTGGAGGGGGGCCTGAGGATAACCTGGACCCCTCAAAATACAATTATATTTCTTTCTAGTTTCAGAGAACAAATTTATATAACAAAGGATACTACATTATTTGAATCTATTTGATTCCTAGGTTTCAGATAATTACAAAGAGTCCAGATTCTAAGGAATGTCTAAAAATGTATATTGGAACTATTTTGTTCTTTAGACAGTGGAAGTTCACATTGTAAAGGACCATCCTCAAAGGGGGATAGTTATGCAAGTAAATATCATACATCCTATTATATATAAGAGATTTTCAATTGATCACTTTTTTACTCGAGAAGTAGTTTTCACTTTGTATCATCTACTGGTCAAAATTTGAAACACTGGTTAACAATAATTGTGGATGGAGGGAGATGGGAACCTTCATGCACATTCATGGGAGTGTAAGTTGGGCCATTCTGGAAAGTGGTCTGGCAATATTTAGTGAAATTAAGTACATATATGCCTTAAGAGCTAACAGTGTTACTATTGGCCATAAACTCCCAAGCAACTTACAAAAAACTCACAAAAGAATGTGAATGAGGATGGTTAGTAAGTACTGACTTTAGAGGAAAGAACTGGAGGCACATTGTTGTCCATCACAAGAGAACTGGATAGATAAAATGAGAAGGGCAGCTGTTAGAAGCAACAAACAATGTACACACAACAATATAGATTTAAATACAATGGCTAGTGATAAATACACACAAATACACACAAAAATAGAATGAAATCTATAGCACAAAAATGCTAGTGAAAATTAAACACCCAGGTAAAACAACATATTTTGGAAGGATACAAAAATATCAACAGACATACATCAAACATATTAAAGTTGATTCCTATTATATAATTGCTAAAAGGAGAAAGTAAAACAAAAGATTTTGCATTCACCAATGTTCATAAAGTTTCTCCTGTCTTCAAAATAATGCTTAACCAATTTTCTGGAGAATGAAAGAAAGAAATACTAATTGAGTGCTGACTATGGGCCGGATATTTTGTTCTCCTCCCCTCCACTCTTAAGATCCAAAGAAAAAAAAAAGAACATTTTTTCCTTTATCCTCACAATTTGGCTGGAAAAATTGAACAGGTTAACAAATGCATATCCATTTGATAAGTGTGATAGTAAAGTTTGATGAAAAGTGCTGTGGAGCATGTAAGAGATTATGAATTAATATAAATTTGAATATATGACAGCCTATTACTTGATATATATGTAATTCAGCATCATAGTAATGACTGAAACATTTCATACTTTCTGTGAGTTCAGTTTAGCCTAGTTTCTAATTTGCAAATAGTTAAGGGTTGCCTGCTGTAGAAATGTTGGAGTGCCATCTGCTGGTAGAAATGTTTTAAATCTCCCACCCACCACCCCTTCCCACCTCATGTACCTCCCAATCTATTTTCAAAAACAAAAACATATACATGGTAGGATATTTGGGTTCCAGTGAATCTCAGAAATCATCTAGCTCAGGCCTCTGGTCTTAGAAGAAATATCCCCTCACAAGATTTTATCGTATTTAAGGAAAAGAACTGCACCAGCACATGCATGTGCACGGACACACACACGCACACACAGACACGCACGCACGTGAACACACACACACACACACACACACACTTCTATCACCACAGAACACCGTAAAGATTTAAAAAGCTAAACTAAGTTTTCTGAAATAAATGCATAAGCTCCTGTAAAGAGTTCCATAATAAGTTTCTAAGAAAACTAAAAATAGAAGTTCCATATGATCCAGGAAAACCACTCCTAGGTATGTACCCAATGGAATCTAAGTCAACATACCATAAAGACACCTGTACTTCCATGTTCACTGCAGCACTGTTCACAATAGCAAAGATGTGGAGTTAGCCTAGATGTCCAACAACAGATGAATAGATAAGGAAAATGTGGTATATATGTACAATGGAATTTTATTCAGTCATAAAGAATAAAGACATTATGTCATTTGCATGAAAATGAATAGAACTGGAGATCATAATATTAAGCAAAGTAAACCGGACTCAGAAAGACAAATACTGCATGTTCTTTCTCATATGCAAAATTGAGATTTGGAGAAATTGAAATTAAAAACTGTGACATTTGAAAGTAAAAGTGGAGGACCACATGGAGAGAGGGAAGCAGGAAAAAGGACGTAACAAGGGGGGAAGGGGGTGAATAAGAGCAATGTACACAATATAATTGTCTGAAAATGCAACATAACACATATTACATACTAATTCTAAAAAATACAGTCACTTCCTTCTCTTAAAATTTTTCAAAAAACATAGTGTTCCACAGACATTTTAAAACTTTTAAATAAAGCTCATTTCCCAGAAAAATAATCTTAGGTAGGTGTTTTTGTTAGGTGCCGTCAAGTCGGTATCCAACTCATAGAGACCCTCATAGGGTTTTCAATGGCTGACTGTTTTGGGATTGCCTTGGGAGTGGATTGCCAGGCCCTTCTCCAAGGAAAGTGGCTTACTATCAAATAAAAAGATACTTTGAGATCAGATCTAGGTTTATCTCGGCCTTACTATATATTCAGGAGCCAGCCAGGGATGGTGGCCCACCTCTGTAGTCTCAGTAACATGGGAGGCTGAGGCAGGAAGATCTTGAGTTCAATGTTAGAGATAGCCTCCACAACTTAGCAAGATCCTATCTCAAGATAAAAAATAAAAAAGGGGCTTGGGGTGCAGCTAAAGCCATTGGAAAATGCTTCAATTTCCTGGATCCCAACTTCTTTATATTTAAAAAGAGAACAGAGTTTTGTTGTGGGAGTGGTGGTTCTTTGTTCTGTTTTGTTTTTTGTGGTGCTGAGGACCAAACCCAGGGCCTTACAAATGTTAGGCAAGCACTCTACCATGGAGCTATATCTCTAACCCCTGGAACAAAGTCCTTATAATAATTTTGATGTGCACATATGAAAATAAAATGCCCAGCAATGTCATAAAAAATCAATGACTAAACTAAATCTTTAATAATAATTTAAATGCTTTCTAATCCATTCTCAATGAAACTAAAAATTGAGGGAAAAAGTCTTGTTCTCATTTATCTTAGTTATATTTTATTTAACATAAATAATTTCACAGATCCAAGATGTTCTCTAAAGTGACTCCTATAAAAACTATAGGTGAAAGACAAAATGTCTTTTAATGGTGCATTGCATATCTGAGCAGATTATATTTTTGCTCTAAGGCCTTGCTATTCAAAGTGTAGTCCATAGATCCAACAGCATCAGCATCATTTGGATACTAAAGAGAACCTAGCTCCATATTATAGAAGACTTTCCAGAGCTACCTCTGCTCTGCTTCTTTAAGCTAAATTTATCTAACTTTTAGCAATTAAATATACAAATTTCTTTAGTTCTTTAAGAACACAGTGAAAACTTTGTATACTCCATAGCACAAAACATACAGCCCACAGAAAAAAGGAAGAAAGTAATAATGTAATACCAATATGTCATTAATAAAATGATGTTCCAAAGCTAAAAAGAACAAAAAATAATGGGGCAAACACTACAATGAATATAAAAATACAGGTTTCTATTACTGATGGTGGATAAGTAATTATAAAATATGGAATATATCAATCAGAAATATCATGAAAATTAATACCCACAGATGTGCCTATGTATCTTTGTGAGAATATTGATAATATAAAGCAATAATCTCAAATCTAGTAATACCATCATCTCTTAAATGCTAAAAGTCTGAAAGTCCAGGAAATGAAAAATCATGAGCATTATGAAAACAAAAGTGGGCACGGCCCCACCAGAGCCTTGAACAAATTGTCTAAAAACATGTAATGTGCTACTCATATTCTGTAAGGACAAAAATAGTTATCAAATATTTAATACCTACTATGAACAAGGCATGATGAAATGAAAACAAAGTCAAATCATTAAAGAGAAAGAACAAATGCAAGACTGTGCAAGCAGGCAAAACTATTATTACCAGAGGAAAACTCAATCTGAAAATAAACCCCTTCTTTCATCTTCTCAGGCAGGAAATCTAATCTTACCCAGCCACGCAGACCAACAATAAGTTGTAAGTGCCTAATTTTAAAGAAATTCAAATAAATAAATAAGAATGTAGCCATTAAATAACTCACTAGAAATCAATGAGTAGTAAGCAGTAGCTAGAGGATTCAATAGGGAGGACATGGCAACTCAGTCCTGAAACAATTGTTATTGTTAGGTGCCCTCAAGTTGGTGTTTGACTCATAGTGACCCTCTGTATAACAGATGAAACACTATTGTCATGTTTCTCTGCTATTCATAGAGTTTTCAATGGCTGATTGATTTTTGGGAATGGGTTGCCAGGTCCTTTACCCAACCTGAAATAATTAGCCATTGAAAACCCTAAGAATAGCAGAGAAACACTGTCAGATACTGTGCTGTAAAATGAGTCCCCCAGATCGGAAGTCACAAAAAAGATGACTGGGGAAGAACTGCCTCCTCAAAGGAGGGTCTACCTTAATGATGGGAATAGAGTAAAGCCCTAGGGACCTCCATTTGCTGATGTGGCATGACTCAAAATGAGAAAGAACAACTGTAAACATCCATTAATACCTGGAATGTGGAATGTATGTAGTATGAATCTAGGAAAATTAGAAATCATCAAAAGGGAAATGGAGTGGATAAGCATTGACATTCTAGGCATTGGTGAGCTAAAATGGACTAGTATGGGGCATTTTGAATCAGATAAATCATGTGCTCTACCATGTCAGGAATGAGAACTTAAAGAGAAATGGAGTTGCATTCATCATCAAAAAGGACATCTCAAGATCTGTCCTGAAGTACAATGCTGTCAGTGACAGGATAATATCCATATGCCAACAAGGAAGGCCAGTTAATATGAAGAGGAACCAATAGTACTGAGGGACAAAGTAGAAGCTGCCTTGAAGGAATTGGCAAAACACAAGGCTCCAGGAATTGATGAAATACCAATAGAGATGTTTCAACAAACAGATGTAGCACTGGAGGTGCTAATATGTTTATACCAACAGATTTGGAAAACAGCTACCTGGCCAACTGACTGGAAGAGATCCATATTTGTGCCTATTCTCAAGGAAGCAGATCCAACTGACTGTGGAAACTATCAAACAATATCACTAATATCATACATAAGCAAAATTTTACTAAAGATCATTCAAAATCAAATGCAGCAGTTTATAGATAGAGAATGCTGGAAAATCAAGCCGGATTCGGAAGAGGGAGGGGAACCAGGGACATCATTGCTGATGTCAGGTGGATATTAGCCAAAAGCAGAGAATGTCAAAAAGATGTCTATCTATGTTTTATTGACTATGCAAAGGCATTTGACTGTGTGGATCATAAAATTATGGATAACACTGCAAAAAATGGGAATACCAGAGCACCTAATTGTACTCATGAGGAATCTGTATATGAACCAGGAGGCAGCTGTTTGAATAGAACAATGAAACACTGCCTGGTTTAAACTTGAGAAAGGTGTGTGTCAGGTGTGTATATTTTCACCATATCTCTTCAATTTACATGCTGAGCAAATAATCCGAGAAGCTAGACTTTATGAGGAAGAACATAGCATCAGGATTGGAGGAAGACTCATTAACAACCTGCATTATGCACACGACACAACTGTGTTTGCTGAAAGTGAGAAGATTTAAAACATTTACTGACGAAGATCAAAGAACATTGGCTTCAATATGAATTGCGACACTACGTCAACAAAACAAAAATCCTTACAACTAGGCCAGTATGCAACTTCATAAGAAATGGAGAAAAGATTGAGGTCATCCATGATTTTGCTTTACCTAGTTCTACAATCAACAACTGTGGAAGCAGCAGTCAAGAAATCAAAAGATGCATTGCTTTGGGAAAAACTGTGGCAAAAGATCTCTTTGAAGTATTGAAAAGTAAAGATGTCACTTTGAAAATGAAAGTGCGCCTGACTCATGCCATGGTATTTTCAGTTGCATCATATTGTTGCGAAAGCTGGACATTTAACAAGGGAGACAGGAGAAGAATTGATGCTTTTGAATTATGGTGCTAGAGACAATTATTGAATATACCATGGACTGGCAAAAGAACCAATAGATCTGTCCTAGAAGAAGTCCAACCAGAATGCTCCTTGGTATCAAGGAAGGCTAGACTTCGCCTTACATATTTTGCACATGTAGTCAGGAGGGACCAATCCCTGAAGAAAGACATCATGTTCAGGAGAGTGGCAGATCAATGAAAAAAAGTAAAACCCTCCACCAGATGGATTGACACAGTGTCTATGATAATGGGCTTAAATATAAACAAGATTGTGTGCCTGGCACAGAATCTGGGGGTATTTCGTTCTGCTGTACATAGGGTCACTATAAGTCAGACTCCACTCAATGGTACCTAACAACAACAACATAATTCAAATTTATGCACCCACCACTAAGGCTACAAATGAAGATATGGAAGATTTTTACCAACTTCTACAGTCTGAAATTGATTAAACATGCAGTCAGGGTGCACTGATATTACTAGTGACTGTAATGCAATTGGAAATAAGAAGAAACCTCAGTAGTTGGAAAATACGGCGTTGGTGACAGAAATTATGTTGGAGATCATATGATGGAATTTTGTCAAATCAATGACCTTTCCATTACAAATACATTTTTTCACCAACATAAATGGTGACTATACACATGGAATTCACCAGATGGAATATACAGGAACCAAATTGACTACATTTGTGGAAAGAGATGATGGAAAAGCTCAATATCAAAAGTCATAACTGGACCAGGTATTGATTGTAAATCAGACTGTCAATTGCTCATATGCAGATTCAAACTGAAACTGAAGCAATTAGAACAAGTATGAGAGCCAAGATAATGACCTTGAGTATATTCCACCTTAGTTCAGAGACCACCTTAAGAACAGATTTGATGATTAGACACTAATGATCGTAGACTAGACGAGTTGTGGCATGACATCAAAGACATCATTCATGAGGAAAGCCAAAAGTTATTTAAAATAAAAGACCAAATTACACATAAAAGAGACTCTGAAACTTTCCCTTGAATGTTGAGCAGCTAAAGTAAAAAGAAGATCTGATGAAGTTAAAAACTAAACAGAAGGTTTCAAAGGACAGCTCAAGAAGATAAAATCAAATATTATAATGACATGTATAAAGAGATGGAGAAGAAAACCAAAAGGGAAGAACATGCTCTGTTTTTCTCAAGTTTAAACAACTGAAGAAAAATTTCAAGCCTTAAGTGGCAATATTGAAGGATTCTACAATGGAAATTTTAAAAAAGAAAGGAAAATCCAAAAAGTGGAAAGAATACAGTCATTATAACAAAAATAACTGGTGGATGACCAACGATTTCAAGAGATAGCATATGATCAGGAACCAATTATACTGAAGGAAGAAGTGGAGGCTGCCTTGAAGGCATTAGTGAAACACAAGGCTCCAGGAATTGATGGAATACCAATTGAGATGTTTCAACAAACAGATGCAGTACTGGAGGTGATCACTTGTTTTTGCCAAGAGATTTGGAAAACAGCTACCAGGCAAACTGTCTGGAAGAGATCCATATTTGTGTCTATTCCCAAGAAAGGGGATGCAACCAAATGCAGAAATTATCAAACAATTTCATTAATGTCTCACATAAGTACAATTTTGCTAAAGATCATTCAAAATCAACTGCAACAGTATATAAACATGGAACTTCCAAAAAATCAAGCTAGATTAGGAAGAGGGCTTGGAACTAGGGATATCATTACTGATGTCAGATGGATACTAGCTGAATGCAGAGAATATCAGAAAGATGTCTATCCATGTGTTATTGACTATGCAAAGGCATTTTACTGTGTGGATCACAACAAATTATGGATAACATTAAGAATGGGAATACCAGAGTACTTAATTGAACTCATGAAGAATCTGTACGTGGACCAGGAGGAAGTCATTTGAACAGAACAAGGAAAAACTGCCTTGTATAAAGTCAAGAAAGCTGTCCATCAAGTCTGTATCCTTTCATAGTACTTCTTCAATTTCTATGCTGAGCAAATAATCTGAGAAGCTGGATTTAAGGAAGAAGAATATAGCATCAAGTTTAGAGGAAGACTCATTAACAGCCTGCATTATGCATATGACACAAATTTGCTTGCTGAAAATAAAGTGGAGTTGAAACATCTACTGATGAAGATCAAAGAACACAGCCTTCAGTATGGATTGTGTCTCAACATCAAGAAAACTAAAATCCTTACAACTGGGTCAGTAATCAACTTCATGATAAATGAAGAAAAGATTGAGGTTGTCCAAGATTTTGCTTTACTTGGTTCTACAATCAACACCCACGGAAGCAACAGTCAAGAAATCAAAAGATACATTGCACTGGGAAAAGCTGTTGCAAAAGCTGGTTAAAGTCTTTGAAAAGAAAAGATATCACATTGAAGATGAAGACAGGCCTGACTCATGCCACAGTGTTTTCAGCTGCATTCTATGCTATGAAAGCTGGACATTGAATAAGGAGAAGTATGGATGCTTTTGAATTACAGTGCTGGAAACAACTATTGAGTATACCATTTCTTTTGGACTGCCAAAAGAAAACTACAGATCCATCCCAGAAGAAATGCAACCAGAGTGCTCCTTGGAAGGGCTGGGATTTAGCTCAGTTGGTAGAGTGCTGCACTGCAGTCTCTGAGGTCCCGAGTTCAATTCCCAGCACCGCAAAAATGGGAGAAGGACCTGGCAATCCACTCCCAAGGCAATCCTGAAACAGTCCGCCATTGAAAACCCTATGAGGGTCGCTATGAGTCGGATACTGATTCGCCGGCACCTAACAACAACAACAACAATGGATGCTTTTGAATTACAGTGCTGGAGATAACTATTGAGTATACCATTTCTTTTGGACTGCAAAAAGAAAACTACAGATCCATCCCAGAAGAAATGCAACCAGAGTGTTCCTTAGAAGCAAAGATGACTAGACTATATCTTACATATTTTGGACATGTCAGGAGGGACCAATCCCTGGAGAAAGACATCGTGTTTGAGAGAGTGACAGATCATTGAGAAAAAGGAACACTCTCAACTAAACAGATTGACACAGTGGCTTCAACAATGGGCTTAAACATAAAAAAAGGTGGTGTGCCTGGCACAGTGTCAGGGAATGTTTCCTCCTGTTGTATATAGGGTCCCGACTCAAAAGCACCAAACAAAGGGATTCAAATCTAGGTCTGTCATTCCAGAGGCTACATGCTTAATCACTGGGATATTCTGAATCCGCCCATGTGACATGTAAGCATGCCCACATATCTAGTTAGAGTTAATGAGCACCTAAATAAATGGGCTGGGGTTTAGCTCAGTTGGTAGAGCGCTAAGCTGCAGTGTGAGGTCCCGAGTTCAATTCCCAGCACCGCAAAAATGGGAGAAGGACCTGGCAATCCATTCCCAAGACAATCCCGAAATGGTCAGCCGACTATGAGTCGGATACCAACGTGACGGCACCTAACAACAACAACAACAAATAAATGTAGTAAGTCCTTAAAGATTTTATTAGCTTTCTCTTCTCGATCTGTTTGACACTTGCCTCTATGTAACATAGCATGTATTTTCCATAAAACAAATTGTAACTCCTTTTTCAAAAGCAAAATTAATATGATTTTCTCTATGGACTTTGATATGCAACACTTACTAATATATAAAGAACGAGTCTATACTAATGATATGTTCACTTTCATTGAGCATACTACAGTTATAAAGGCGTAAAGAATCCTACTCCAATAAATCTTCCCAGAAATCACCTAATTTGTGTGTGCACATTCTTTTTCATATTCACATTCTCTCTCCCTCCACCTCACATACACACAAACACACAAATGAGGGGATCCTAAAGTTGTGAGCCTGCAGCTGTAGCCCTGGGGCAACCGATCCCGTCAGATCTCGAAAGCTAAGCAGAGTCGTTCCTGGTTAGTACCTGGATGGGAGACCGCCTGGGAACACCAGAAGCTGTAGGCTTGGGAGAAGGCCCTGGCAACCCCCTCCCAAAAATCAATTTGCCATTGAAAACCCTATGAACAGCAAAGAAGCACTGACAATAGTGTTTCCCCTGTTGTACAGAGGGTGGCTATGAGTCGGATTACCAACTCGACGGCACCTAACAACAACAACAAAGTTGTGAAGCTAGAAAAGGTCTCCTAATGTACCACTCTCTCCTAAAAGTTCAGAGAATCTAATTTTACATAAAAAAGGAATCATAACCACCCTCACAAAAAATGTTGTAAGAAAAAAATTGATAATCTCCCTAGAAATAATAAAATAATTCCAGAAAAGATATGCCCATGAAAACTATGAAGACTTTTACTTAATATTTTGGAACACAGAAAAGAAATTAAGGAAATAACAGAATATATGAAAAAGCATAAATCACAATTAGAAAAACTCTAGAATTGTATGATAGATAGAACTTAGGAAATAATTAGAAATAAAAAGAAAAATATAATCTCAGAAATGTCCACAAGAACTAAGAAGGAATAAACATAAAAGATATTGCCTTAAAAAAAAAAACAG
>VMDO01032461.1:0-18957 GCA_007922755.1 Pedetes capensis | reverse complement strand
ATGCTAGTGGAAGAATGGTACTCCAAGATACTTTTCTGTGCTTTAAATTTTTAATTTTTAGAAAAGAATTAACTTTGGTATCTTCACAGCTCATAAACTAAACAACAACAAAATCACCATCAAACCATAGGAGATGGTGGAATGAGGATAAAGACATGGTTTCTCTCCAAACAAAATTATTTCTTCCATTGTGAAAGGTTTCATATATACACTTTTTGAGTATATAATACATAATTTAAAATAAATTTGGCACATTTAGAATTCAATTAATTTAAATCTATAATTAACCTTATTTCCCTAAAGTATTTTGAATTCTTAGATATTTACTTTTTTGGTGGCTGTAATTTAAAAAGATACCCAAAGAAAAAACTGGCACTTGTAACTGCCAGAATTTTTAAATGAGTTGGTCTATTTCTTTCTTACCTCATCCCATAAAATTTACTTTCAAGAAGAGGCTGAGGTTAACTGTGCTGAAATAAGCTTATTTGAGCTAATCACTGAAAGAAATAGATTCCTAAGGATGGAAGCCAGATACGAAAGTGGGAGAAGAGGCATCTGCTGTCCTCACTGTGGTGGTATATATCCCTGTGGGAGGCTCAAAAACATCTGTGCTTCATAAAACCCTTCCATGAAAGAATTATGCTTCTTCACCAGACATTTCAGGCTCTTAAAAAGGATGCATTTAAGAAAGACAATTTTCAGTACAAACATTTAACTTAGCATTTAGATTATTTTTATGCTGAATTAATTTAAATTTTCTGATAGAGTAGTTTTTGAGCAAGATGTGGATTTTTGCTGGTTCTATAAAGCATATCCTTTCTGAAATGGTAACCATGTGAACCTGAAAGATAAGAAAGAAGACAAAAAGAATATATTTGAAAAGTAAAGTCTGGATACAAGTAAAACAAAAATCTCACAGTACTCAAGTTTCTGTAAAAATATGGCAATATTCTTTCAAGAATACTAACATTCCAGAGAAAATATAGGTTTTTATATATGTTTTCCCTTCATATCACTAGGGAAACTTTGGGGAGTGTAAAACCTAGTAGCTTTCCATATTTAGGAACATGGCAGGATATATAACCTGAAAACTCGGGTGCTACCAAACTGAAAGAACTGTTTGATAAAACATATTCCTTTAAGTGTGTTACTTAGATCACAAGAGAAGGAAAGCAGTCTTTAGAGGAACAGAACAAAGACAGACCTTGCATGTATGTGTTGCCTGGTGGTGATGTGGGAATAGGTATTTACAAGTTCACAAACCAAGGAGTTTTTGATTTTATTTCATGCGAAGGGAATGAGGTTAAGTCTTAGGTTCAACTGAGTTGAGAAGTTACAGATTAGACCCCTGAAGAAAGCCAAGACTTTTGATGAACTATCCATACATTAGACTAAAAATTACTCATCAGAACAGCACAATTCCAAGGAACTGTGCCTTAGATGTCTGGCCTCTGAGTGGCAGTAAAACGTCTCTCCTGAGAAATATAAATACACATTTTAATAGGTAGTAGTCTGAATTAATGCTGTTCGTATGGAATAAGGATGATTAAAATAAAAAGTTAAGATAGAATGTGATCCCCAACATGTGGGTTGCCTACCAGTAGTATACTCAATACCTGTGTAGAAGGGTGAACATTCCAGCTCAGCACAACAAAATTTCTGTAGATAAATCATCTCCAAAGAGTGGCTGAGAGCTTACAATTTGGAGTAGAAAAGTCAGCAGCCACAGCTAGCCATGTTGTTTTCTCAGGAACTTTTACTAATCATTGTTGTTGTTGTTGTTAGGTGCCATCGAGTCAAGTCCAACTCGTAGCGACCCTGTGTACAGCAGATTGAAACACTTGCCGATTCTGTGCCAGGCAAACGATCTTATTTATGTTTAAGCCCATTGTTGCAGACACTGTGTCAATCCATCTGGTGGAGGGTTTTCATTAGACAGATAAAAAAGGAGTATCTTTAAATTGATTTAAAAAAATAACAAGAGAGTTTAAAAACTACATAAGCAAAGAACATTGTCACAAAATTCTATGCATATTTTAAAAGAAATTAAAGTAATAAAAACAAATATATGTAAGTACTGAAATTAAAATCTAGTAGAATATTTACTCAGAAAGTGAAAATCTCCTGAGTGATATTATTTTAATGAGCCTAAAACTATTAAAACCTTTTTTAATAAGGTAATATAGTAGAAATTAAGGCAGTTGTGCCACATGGATTTCACCTTATTTAAAAAATTTCTTTGATTTTAAAATAATACCATAATTACTTCAAAGTGAAAGAACATTCACTGATTTTTAGAAGTCAAAATGTATATATTGCAGTTGCAAAAATAAAAAGCAT
Source organism: Pedetes capensis (assembly GCA_007922755.1). Taxonomy (NCBI): domain Eukaryota; kingdom Metazoa; phylum Chordata; class Mammalia; order Rodentia; family Pedetidae; genus Pedetes; species Pedetes capensis. The sequence goes on along the minus strand of VMDO01032461.1, from coordinate 16,617 downwards.
ATTCCATATGAAGTATGCAGTTATAAATTGGGATAATTTACAAGATTCAATTCAAAGACCTCAAGTATAACTTGAGATGCTAATAGTGCAATGAAAACACAGTCTATTTATTGGATATTTTCCATAAATGTTATGTATGATTTTCTATGACATCTTTATCTATACTTTACACCATGTACTTTGTACATCTATACACATTCTTTCATTTACTTGGGCCTACTGATAGTGTAAAAACTTAAGTAATAGATACAGACATGGAATCTATAATTTTTGCTAAATAATTTTTGCTAATTATGGAATTATTTTCTGTAACAATATTAAGCAGTAGAGAAGTTATCAGGTAGCCATTCATGCTTGTTTATTCACTCTGGCATCACTGCAGACTTCAAGACCACTTAAGAAACCACAGCCATAAAGCTCTATTGAATATTTGACTTCTACAAGGACATGTCAAGTTTCTCTTGAATAATAGGAAAAAAATCAGCTAAGATAGGTATCCATAGGATGGAACCTGGTTCTCCTTCATATTTTCCTAATTCAATTTCTCATTCAGTAGTTCACTAGGGAAGGAAGTGTAATAAAAAATAACTTGTCAGTCATGGTACTGTAGAGTTAACTTTTAAACATTTAGTAAGTGTAAGGCTGCCTGCAGCCATACCAATTTGGCATCTGATCCACTCAGGTCCCAGAAGATAACCAGGGTCAGGCCTGATTAGTACGTGGATGAGAGACCATGTAAGGAACAGTGGATGCTGCAGGGTTGGAAGGAGTCAGCAACCTACTTCCCAAAAAACAGTCAGACATTGAAAACCTTACGGATAGCAGAGAAGCACTGACAATAGTGTCAGTCATGGCACAGTGTCAGGTTGTGCTTTATCTATTGTACCTAGGGTTGCTATCAGTCCATGGCACCTAACAACAAGGATAGCATTGTTAGTATGCTGTGGGCTTTTTGAAGAAAGGGAACAAATCCTGCTCACTATATATACCCGTATACTTAGACAAAACTTCAAAAATTGTTGGCACTCAGTCTCATTTACTGAATTAAAAAATTAACTGATTCTAATTGTTATCCTTTATGTCTTTCTTTTTAAATATAAAACAGTAATGCAGTTTTATGATTTTTAACATGTATCTTTATCAAAGCAACATGAAATGCTCTAGAAAATCCTTGTTTTTTTTAAATTGTTACTTTCTAAAACTGTATTCCTAAGATATCCATTAAAAGATGCAATTACAGAGGTAAAAAGAATTTTGAATAATGTCAAGAAATCATTAAAATGGAGTATACTTGGTCAAATAATCATTCTTGATTTGGATAATGTCAACTCTGCTTTGAAAAATGGGCAGTGTGTCATTGGTGGGGAACGGCATAGAGGACAGTTCAAGAAAGAAGGAATGGCCCGATCTAGGGTTTCGGGTTTATTTTAAAATAAATACTCTTGTTCAGGTTAGAGCCATCAGTTTTTTTAAAATGCTTGAATTTCTAATCCATTTCTTGCTTTCATTCAGTTCAGTTTTGTGCTAAACTTAGAGTAAACAGCCACAGCTGTCTTTACTTCTCAGAAATTAAAGACTAAGCATATTCTTGCTAATTTTAAGACAGGGCAATTAAGGATATGATGTACCATTTGGTAATCTCATCAATGCTTCCCCAGTTACTGATGTAATCCTCAGACTGTTGATTATTGAGACTTTTGGTTTGTGTTTGATGAGTCAGAATTTAGAAAATTATATTAATTCATTGTTTTTTTAAAAATGCTTGCCTGTAGATAGAGCATTGAACAATCAGACTAGTTGCTATATGACTGTTTTGTTATTCAGTAATTACCATTTGGTGATACTTCCACTGGCAGTAAAGATAAGGCATTTTCAATGTTTTGCATTTCAATCATTTGTAGAAACAACTATGATGACTGTAGTTCCACAAAATTTGTAATCACTTTATAGAGAAGCACAGCATCCTTTCTGTGTAGTAAATAGAACTGCATATATTCTGGGAAAAAATTTCAAATGAAGAGAAAGAGCATAAAATAAGGCGAAAGTCTTCAGTCTGGAGCAAAAGAAACTGGAGTGGAGTCCCATTCCTGTCACTAAGTGGTTGTATGTCTTTGAGCAAGTCATTTAGTTTCTTTCAGCTTTTTTTCTTTATCTATAAAATTACTCGCTCTGTTTTCATGGTAAAAAGAATGTAATATGAATATTGTTGACAAGGAGAAATGGAAATGCATTAAAGAAGACACTATAAAAAGTAATAGCCTGTCATTATTATTTCTTGTCTTCCATTTATACTTTAGCAAAAGTATTACGTTGCCTTCAATATTTTTTCAGCAATGCAAATTATTACATGCTAACTTAAACCCTACAAGACTAACTTTGCCAGTTTCATATTCAATTTCACATTAAATAGCAGATTTGCCCTTTTAGAATTTTTGGAATCTTAAGAATCCTACTGAGTTTTATTATGATCTATTTTTTCACAACTGATACTCTATTCATGTTTGTTAAGACATATAGAAAAGTTGTCATTAGTATACCATGATTTCAATCTGAATCTAGATGACATTAAAGTCTCCCAATAATATACCATCGATACAGAAAATTCTATGTCTTGGATTTGTGTTAAATTTTAAACAGACCAAAGTGCCCTAATTGAAGACTCATATCCTATGATAAATGCAGATATGAAGTACTGTATTACTCATAACATAAGCTTCAAATCATCAGAGATAGCTCTAGAATTAGACTATGCTCTAAGATATTGGAAGAAACCGTGGAAACAGAAAAATGATGGCAGCCTCTGTCACTGATACTGGTGCCAACCAAACTGTAATATCTACATGTAATCAATCACAGAGTCCTGGCCTCATCTTTATCACCATTTCCAATATTAGAAGCTGTGGGTACAGGATGAATAAGCAAAATGCCATAAAGAAGTCTGAGAGTTGACAGGAGGAAGAGATTGATGATGAGGCAGATAATCAGGGGAAGAGCAGCTACCCACAGAATACAAGTAGGGATAAATAGGGAGAACACTCTTTTACCTATTTGAGAAACATCCCTTGTGCACCTATTATGTGCCAGACATTGCTGGTTGCTAGTGATACAAAAATGAATTAGACCGAGTCTTGCTTATCACTGAGCTCCCTGTACAGCAATGTGAAACATAGACACATAAATCTTAAAACTCATTGTGGTAAGAGTTACAAAGCTATGTGCAAAGTGTGATTGGTAGCCTTGAAAAAGAATCACCTGCCCAGGAGATTCAGGAAGCTCTTCACAAAGGAAATTTTGTATGACTTAAGCTTAGAAAAAGAGGAGGAATTTTCCAGATGGGGGAAGAAGACAAAGGGAGTATAGGCAGAGAAAAGCAAAAGTAAAAGAAAGGGTCTAGAAAGAACAGTCAGGCTAAAAAGACAGGTGTAGTGTGCTCAGTTGGAACTCTTCATGTATGTTGTGGAGGCAGGAGATTAAGGAAACATGGAAGTGAAAGGACTGGAAAAAGAAGATTGTAACCATTTGGTGAAACTTTTCATCAGCTGTGTTAGAACCTACATCTTACCCCTCACGCAAGAGATAAGCCAACAGTTTTTTCAAAAGCGGTTTGTCTGAAAAAAAGTGTTGCTTTAGAAAGCTGTATCTTGGGAAAAAGGTAAGGTTCATATGACAGGGAGGATTAATGGGTTTAAGGGGATATGCCAATTAAGAGACCAGGTTAAATAATAGTCTAGAGAAGGGTTACAAATCCAAATGCTTTCAAAGACCCCTCAAGCCATGCAAAAGTGATGCATATCTCCCACCTCCACAGTAAGCTCAAACAAACAACAAAAAAAGAAACAAACCATGCTGACCCAGAATCACTTAAGGCAGAATTTGATTTAAAGATGCTAGCTTTTTAAACCACATATAGGAGAAATGATGATATTTTGAGTTATGGAATGGAGAATAAAGTGAAAAAAAGAAGATTAATACCAGATCTATTAGAGTAGTGAATGAGAATAAATTCATGAAGCATGCAGTCATCAACATATTCACTACAAATGTTATGATGTGATCAACTCTATCCAGTAATGTCTAAGGAGAAGGCAGGAGAAAAATCTTGACCTGTTACGCATTTGCCATTGAAAAACAATTCTGCATTGATACTTATAAATCAATGTGCATTCGGGAGGTTTTTTTTTATCGTATTGGAACTACAGCTTGGCACCAGCAATAAAGAAAATTGTCTAGTCTGAATCAGAAGCTAGTTTATTTTCTGTGTTTACCTATTTTTGTAAGGTGAACAGGGCTTGGATTAAACACATGAGAAAAACAAACAAGTCAATAAAATTATGCTGTGGCAGCACTCCTGCAGCTGCACTACTGTGTCTTTCCATCTGGTCAGATCTGGGAAGCTAAGCAGGGGTCAGACCTGGTTAGTACTTGGATGAGAGACCGCCTGGGAACACCAGGTGCTGTAGGTTTGGGAGACGGACCCTGCAACCCACTCCCAAAAAACAATCTGTTATTGAAACCCTTTGAAGAAGAGAAAAGCACTGATACAGTGCTGGGTATGGCACACTGTCAGAGAGTGTATATAAGGTTGCTGTGAGTGGGATCCAACCTGATGGCACCTAACAACAACAAGAACATAGCAGTGGCAGAGTCTAAAATGACTATATAATTAAAAGTGATTTTCAATTGCAACTCTACTATAACTTTATACAATTAATCCTTTCACTCTTGCAAGTCATATCTAAATGGAAATATTATCTATAACCATGGTGTGACAGGAAAAGTTGCAGACATGATGTATACTCAATCTTAGAGAGGGAAATATAAATGAGGAAGTACAGAGGCTTGATTCTAAGAGTTGAATAATTTCTGGACAAAAGAGGAATTGTAATGGATAATAAGAATAATGGAATGAATGCAAGTGGTTCTCTCAAAACCAAAGTGGAGCATTAATACGGCTTTTCCCCACTTAAGCTAACCTGATCATAAATTATTACTGAGGTAACGTGGATAAATATAATTTTTAAAACTACTATATGTGGTTTAAAAAAAGCATCATATGCAATTCTCATATCCTTAAGCACACAATTTAAGTGCATTTCCTGGTTTCAAAAATGGCTTCAATTTACATGTGCATTGGCATAAACATACTACATCTCCTATATACTAGATAATTAATGAATAGGTTAATTGAGCAAGTGGATATATAGTGTAATAGAAAAAACAGTAAACTTCATGTCAAACAAAACAATTTGATACACTTAAAAATCCAAGATGTGAGTGAGAATTTAGAATCCTGATCATATCACTGCTGGTCATTTGCTATTCATCCTTAAATAAGACAATTAACCTCAGTGTTCAAATTATTCTCTTGTGAATAAAAACAAAGAAAAGCCAAATTGAAAACCAAGAGGTCCTTCCAAGGAAAGGTCTATCATTCAGTTCCTTTATAAAAAGAGAGAAATTATGTCTGTTCTGGAAGAGGAACATGAATTTAGATGAAAAATTCAATTACCCCAAGCTAGAAATCAGAGACTTTTATATCCATAGTAATGGATATAACTGTATCTTCAAAATTACATCTGGTTATATTCTCTGTGGCAAAGCAAAAGTATACTTAATAATGAAGGCCACAAACACAAGTAGCCAAGTTCCTCAAGAAGCAAATAAAAATCATAAGTATGAAGAAAGTCAAAATGAAGGTGATATGAGAGGATGGAGTCAGTGGCAATTTAGAGATTACATATATCTCATTAGCATTCACATTCAATTGCTTTTTTCTAAACACTGCTTCTCAAAGTTCATGTTTGTCAAGTTATACACAGTGGGCCATGTGATATGAGCCCTGATTCCTAAGTCGTCTATTAATAAAGGCAATAAAGTTTCTCCTTTCACTTGAGTATTCATGTTGCTTTTCACAAGTCAGTTAACCTCATCAATGGTTGATTTCCTCCTCACTTTACGTGATACTGTGTCAGCTTTAACCATTTGGTCACCCTCTTCTCCTTGATAGCTTTCTTCACTTGGCTCCAGGGCAACACATACTCCTGCTTTCTTCTAACCTTTGAAATTTCTTGACTAGCTCAAACTTCTTGACTAGCTCTTCTTCTCCTACCTCCCCAAAAGCTGGAAAGCTCTAAGGTTTCTATCTATACCCTATTTCCTTTAGTGAAGTCAAGACCTTTCTTTCAAACTCCTGTCTCTTATATCTAACTGGCCGTTCAACATCTCCACAGGGATGTTTAAGGGTGTATGTTAGGTGTCTGTTATGAGTGAGTCCTTCTGCTAAGTTATGTATATATATTATCCCATTTTAACTTCATGAAAAACAAGTCCGGAATGGCATAATAAATCCTGTTTGAGAGGGATAAAATCGAGTAATATAGCTTGGAAGTTATGTACTAATTGTCACATAACAAAACTGATGATACATAAATATCCAAGTAAACCACAGACAGGAAAGGATAATCAGCTATAAGATTGATCTCAAATTAATCAAGGACATTCATTTATATTTAAATACTCCTCCTAAAGGAATTATAACAAGTCTTCTCCCAGGGTAAAATTATGAATGAGGAATTGATTTTAAAAATGAGATGTAAAGGCAATATACATGTTTGCAAAATAACTGGTAATTTTCTATATTAATAATTTTAATTGGCAAGTGAAAATTAGGTAGATTTCTGGTGCACGAGATGATGTTTTGATATATATATATATATATATATATATATATGAATGGAATGGCAAAATAAAGCTATTTAACAAATATACCCTGTCACATACTTTTCATTTTTTGTGGTGAGAACACTTAAAATCTACTTTCAGCAACTTCCAAAGATACAATATATTCTTATTAGGTGTAGTTACCATGATGTACACCAAATCTCTTGAAGGTATTTCTTCTGTATAACTGAAATTTTGTTCCTTTCAACAATTATCTCTCTAACTGCCCCACCTCCAAGCCTCTGCAGACCACCATTTCTGCTCATTTTATTTTTGAAGTATATCTTACATGTAAATAATGGTTTATCTATAGATGATATAAACATAGGAGAAATTATCCCAGAAACAGTAAAGCAAGTTTTTGCCAGTTTCATCTAAGCTTTCAATGCTTAAAATTGAACAAAACAGCTGCTAAAAGAAATGCCAAGGGTTTGTTTTTTCATTCTTTGTCAATATTCTGCCAAGTAGTTTTCAGAAGAGGCAAAAGAAATTGTCACTTAAGAGGATAGTTCATGAAGCCTAAAAGACAAATTGCTTACTAAAGGTGATGTAAGTGTTTTCAAGAAGAAACATCTGTGTTATCACTTGAAGTAATATTCCATGTTCATAAGGCTGCTTATATCAGAGATTCAGCCTCTTTACCTTCAGTGAACAACTTATCTTCTATACCAGATTCATTGTGTGTATAGCTGACAACACTCCCTGATTTGTAGCTTATGCACATGCTGTAAAATGAGTAACATATTAGGCCAGACATAAATGTCTATAGAGCCCACCCTTGACAATAGGAGTCAAACATCCTTTCCAACCTTGCTAAAATGCTAAGAAGCATGGAGTAAGCTTTGAATTATTTTGTTTTACCAAAGTATGCAAAATTATTCAGTTTCTTCTTTTTTTTTTTGTAATAATCATGACCATAGGCATACATAAGTGAATTCCCTGCTCCCTTTGAAGAAAAAGATCAAGAAAACTCCCCAAGTACAAAATCACAGAGAAAATGTTCTTTGCTTGCTTGAACTATATATTTTATCTTAATGTCCCCTTAACATTTTCTTAAATAACAAAAAGAAGAACAGGCAGTTATGTTTTTGTCCCCTTATCCATTCTTCTAAGGAAACAAATTTATAAGGAAATATACAATGTAGCATCAATTATAATAATGGTATGTAACATTTTCATAACAGTACAGTTGACAATGCCTTTCACCTTCATTTGCATTTGGACTTTGTTATCTATTGAAAGTCCAAAAATAACTGACAGTTATTGGAAGATTATTAGGTCAAAAATTTTGTTAGGTGCATTCACCACATCACATCTCAGTGAACTATATATCATTTTATCTCAATTTTTGGATGTAGAAACTGAGTCACAGAAAGTCAAGTACATCACATAGGACTACACAACTAGTCAGAAAAAAAGGTAGGATTTATACCTTCGTAGCTCTATGTTGCGTGCAGCTATAGCCCTGTGGCATCCGATCCCGTCAGATCTCGGAAGCTAAGCAGGGTTGGGACTGGTTAGCACCTGGATGGGAGACTGCCTGGGAACGCCAGAAGCTGTAGGTTTGGGAGAAGGACCTGGCAACCCCCTCCCAAAAATCAATCTGCCATTGAAAACCCTATGCACAGCAGAGAAGCACTGACAATAGTGTTTCCCCTGTTGTACAGAGAGGGTCTCTATGAGTCGGATACCGACTCAATGGCACCTAACAACAACAACAACAACAGCTCTATGTTGGTTCTAAACATATATTTAATTGCAATTATAAATTAGGCATGTTTTCTCATTTTGTGGATTTCTGATCTAAGGTTATTTTCTTCCTGTTGCATCATCTTCCTACTGGACTTCTTTTTGATAAACAGAAAAATCATCAGATCTAGCTTTGTTGAGTGCCTACTAGGTACTATGCTTCAAAATTTATGTTACTTTTCACTGAAGCCCTGCCAGATAGATATTATTATACCTATTTTAGAGATGAGGAAACAGACCTTCAGTGAGTGTGAATAAATTCTTTCTGCCAGGCATGGTGGTGCATGCTTGTAATCCCCGCAGCTCAGGAGGCAGAGACAAGAGGATCACAAGCTCGAGACCAGAGGCAGTCTATGTAATTTAGTGAAATCTTGTCTCAAAAAGTAAAAAAAAAAAAAAAAAAAAAATGGCCCGAGGGTGCAGCTCAGTGGTACAGCACTTGCAAAGCATGTGAGGCCCTGGGTTCAACCCCTAGTACCACTAAATAAATAAATAAATAAATAAATAAATAATAAAATAAAAATAAATAAATTCTTTTGGGTAATGTAGCAAGAAGTGGCAGAATGTGGATTTAAGATGATATTTTTCCCACAAAACTATGTTGCCAAATACAATGACACTTCTTTGGTCATCCTCACTGCTTGGATGCTTAGTAAAGTCTAAACTATGTGTACTGAATTTTACTAAGGTGATGTTAGTCTTTAAAACAATCACAACAGTTTTTTCCTATCTAACAAGGCACTATTTTCCAAGTAATGCACATAAAATGAGCAAAGCCTTGTTTCGATACTAATTTTACAGTGCAAATTGGTGCAAGGTAAGCTACTTGAAGTGTGGATAAGTTAACAAATGTTGCCTTGGGGCTTCTAAAGTATTGTTCTCCAGAGTCAACAAAATATTCATGTAATTAAGCTACACTTTCTGAAGTGACAATTTTTAAGTAAGAATTTTTATACCAACTACATTCTTTGGGGGAAATAATTGGATATTGGGTATTATAAAATCATACTATATAGTATTTTAACTGAAAGGTGTATCATTGAATACATAGGAAGACACAGGAATACATAGGAATACACAGGAAGAATTCTGTATTTTCCAGAATCTACAAAAATTATGCAAATGGAAAAGGATCAGGTAAAGAAAATATATATCTTTTCTGTTTATATTTCAATTAGAATGTGAAAGTTCAATGCTGAACATGAAGATTTCACATTTTCTAACAGATATAAACAGTTAAAGCATGCCTTTTTTAGTTCTAAGATGCAGCAAAATCTACCAACAGTAAAGATTAATTATGACATGGCATCCATACATGTTACATTTGAACCCACAAAGTACAACTGAACTAGGTCATCCATTTTAGATGTGTAAAAGCATGGTGTCATAAATCACAATGTTTTAATGTAATATTTCAATGTGGCATGGTGAACTAGATCCTTCCAAACTGATAAGTTCTTCTGGAGTTGAAAATAAGACTTCTAAAAGATACATACACATCAGGGATTTGATAACAACATAGAATGGTAAATTGTTAACTGTGCCTGAACCATATTATTAGTCAGAATATTCACACATAATACTGTGCTATTAGCCTTGGAACATTAAGCTAAGATGGCAAAATGATACATTAGCAAGAGAGATTAAGAACAAAACTTCTCATCAAAAGAGCTCTGCTCTGGAATCAGGAAACTGAGATTTTTGATGTACACAAACAAACTGAAAATTTAGGCAACAATCTTTATATGGTTGTGACTCAGTTATTTTAACTGTTAAATAGGACAAGAAAGTAAAAAGTTAAATAATAGATGTGGTATTCTGAGATGGAGAAATACTATACACAAATCTAAGGCATTTATCTTGTTATCTTACTGTTTATACTACAGATAGAGTGAATATAAATAATAGTATGAGCCTATGAAAGATATTAAAATAGCACAGAAGGAAATATAAAGAAAACCAAATACCAATTCTAAATCTATACTCTCTAGAAATAAACACTACTAACAAGTTCTTCTGTTATCAGATTATAAAAGATAAATGTAAAGATTTCCCGTTAATTTTTTAATCAGCTCATATTGATGGCTTGCTTTTTAAATTATGGCTATGGCACTACATAAAACTGACTCATACTGCCAATCAAACGTGAAAGAAAGACAAATGGATTGGACTCAGAAGACCCTGCTCAAGTCCTGGTAGTACTCATTAGCTGGGTGAAAGGGTGAAAACTCTGAGTATAAAGTTCTGAACACTAAAATCAGAATAATAATATTTCCTCTCAGGCTTTTTAAATGACATAAGACAATATGAACAAGTTCTTTAATCTATAAAATGAGACTAAGTCAAGAGATCAGCACAATGTGTTGTATATTTTTTAATAAAATAATAATGTAGCATATATTTGAAAATTGCTAGAAGAAGAAATTTTAAATTTTTCTACACAGATCAGAGTGTGAGGTAATGAATGTTAATCAGCTTGATTTAGCTATTCTACAGTGTATACATATTTCAAAATATTATATTTTACACTATATATAATTTTTATTTGTCAATGAAAATGAATAGCAAAAAGAAAAGACAAAAATAAAAATAGTGAAAAATTAAGTTGCAAGTGCTGACATAAATTTTAATGGGTGAAATATTAATCTATCTAGTTAGAAACAATGGAATAAAGCATTCATCCACTGAGTACTTTCTCATGTCATATTGCTAAGGAGTCTTGCTTCTTTACTACTTTTTGTCAGCTCTCTGGAAATGTTCAAACTTGACTACAAAACAAAGAAATATTCTACTTATTTCCTTTTCAAGCAGAATTCTCACACATAGAGCCTGTTCAAAAAGAAATCAGGTTCCATAATTTGTGCAACTAACTCTTTTCTCTGGTAAGTCCCTTAATTTTTGATCCCTTGCTTACTCACCTGGACGTTAACTCACAAGTTTGTCTGGAAGGTATCCACCTAATACCTGCTGTCAACAAAGCTAGAACTGGGAATTTCACATCTTATGCACATGACCTCTAATTATTATTCTGGCTATGAATGCAGAGAAAAAGGAAAAAGTTGTAAAAAACCGAATTTGCCATGACCCATCAGCATGCTTGACATATGAAAATGATAAACTGAGTCAATGAACTGCATTTCTACATGTGTGTGCTCTCAAATATAACTTACTCATTTTCTTTTTGCAGTACTTGGGGGTTAAACCCAGGTCCTCACATATACTTTGTAAGTGTTCTAATACTGGGATGCACCACCAGCCCATTTTTTATTTCTTAATTTTGAAACAAGGTCTCTCTAAATTACATAAACTCTCTGTGGTCTCCAACTTGCAATATTCCTGCCTCAATCTTCCAAATCATTGGGATTACAGGCGTGCTCCTCTGTATCCACGTCATCAAATATAACTTAAAAACAAGATAAAATGAAGATCACCCTGAAGCCACTATAATTTACCTATCATTCCATATTCTTTATCATGTACTATTGTTATGTTCACATTTTCTCCCCCCACTCTCATTCTAGTTCATTAAACTAGAGGATTGTCATTATGTTGCAACATTTTTCAGTTCCTCTACTTATGATAACTTTAAATGTTTTTTAAAGAGCTGCATGTACTTCAAACTACTCAGAATAAGAGTAAATACAATATTTTCATCCTTCATGCATTGTTAAAATCTTGAAGCTATTACAAATTCAGTATCTGTCATCGTTATGTAAAAATATCTGAAAAAAGATAGAAACTCTGTCACCAGTAAATGATAGCAATATTTGACACCATTTAAACCAAATGTAACCAGGTTCATTAAGCTCTACCCTTATCTAATTTTCTTGCTCTGAAGAGCTGCTTTTGTTTCTGAAGAGGCTAAGGGTCTGAGCCTGTAGTCTAGTCATTACAGGTCATCTCACATTGCATGTTGCTATACCAGAGAGGTACATGTAAGAGATATAGAATGCTCCAGTACCGGCTGTCAGTTCTTGCAACAAAGTACTTGTAAGTTCTACTGATGGAAGATGATTTGAAAGAGGAAATATCACTAACAGGAGTGTTTTTCAATGTAAAAGGTGATGTAAAACAATATTAAAATTCAAAAGTATGAAGTTTGATAGTAAAAACATTAAGATTCTGATTTTCTTCTAAGTGATCTACATTCAATCATAATGACTATGGTTTCAAATACAAATGATATTGTTCTTTAATGTAACATTGTTATTTCCTCTATAGCTGAATAAGATTCCATGATGTATATATACAACTGTTTCCTTATCCACTCATCTGTTGATGGACACCTACGTGATTCCGTACCTTGGCTATTGTGAATAAAGCTGTAATAAACATGAATGATCAGGTATCTCTATGGTATATTGACTTACATTCCTTTGGATATCCAGAAGAGGAATAGCCAGATAATATGATAGTTCTACTTTTCATGTTTTCAGGAGCCTCCATATTCAGTTCCATAGTGTCTCCACCAATCTGCATTCCCACCAGCAGTGTAGTAGAGTTCCTTTCTCCCTGTATCCCTGCCAGTATTTCTTGTTTGTTTTGTTGATGCTGGCCATTTTGAAAGGCTGGGGTTTAGCTCAGTTGGTAGAGTGCTGCTTTGTGCTCTCTGATATCCTAGATTAGATCCCCAGCACCACAAAAATGGGAGAATGATCTGGCAGCCCACTACTGAAAAAAAATCCCCAAAAAATCAGCCATTGAAAACTTTATGAATAGAAGAGAAGCACTAAAATATAGCCAGCTGAGCATGGCGCGGGACTGGAGAGTGTCCCATTCATAAGGTCACTATAAGTCAGACCCTATGTTGTTGATGCCTGCAGCTGTAGCCTGTGGCATCCGATCCCGTCAGATCTCGGAAGCTAAGCAGGGTCAGGCCTGGTTAGTACCTGGATGGGAGACTGCCTGGAAACACCAGATACTGTAGGCTTGGGAGAAGGACCTGGCAACCCCCTCCCAAAAATCAATCTGCCATTGAAAACCCTATGCACAGCAGAGAAGCACTGACAATAGTGTTTCCCCTGTTGTACAGAGGGTCGCTATGAGTCGGATACCGACTCGATGGCACCTAACAACAACAACATGTTATTGATGGCACCTACAACAACAAAGCCAATCTAAGTGAGGTGAGATGATATCTCAGTATAGTTTTGATTTGCATTCCCCTAATGGCTAGAGATATGGAACATTTTTTCATGATTTTTAGCCATTTGTATTTCTTCTTTTGAGAATTCCCTCTTCAATTCCTTTACCCATTTTTGGGTTGGATACTTTTCCTTTTTGGTGTTTAGTTTTATGAGCTCTTTTTATATTCTAGATATCAATCCCCTGTCTGATGTACAGCTGGCAACAGTTGTCTCCCATTCTATAGGATGTCTCTTTCCTCTGATAGTTGTGTCCTTTGCTGTGCTAAAGCTTCTTAATTTAACACAATCCCATTGGTCAATTATTGCTATTGTTTCTTGCCCTATTAAGATCCTATTCAAAAAGTCCTTGGCTATGCCTATATCATGAAGTGTTTTCCTTATATTTTCCTCTTACAGTTTCAAAGTTCCAGGTTTTACATTAAGTCTTTGATCCATTTTAAATTTATTTTTTATTTTAATTATTTATTATTTTGATTAGTGTATAATGTAATGAATTTCATTACGACATTTCCATACAATTATATCACGTTCCATGTGCTTATTTACTCACTCATTACTCTCCATGTTTCTTCTACCTCTCCCACTCTTCCCTCCTCCAAACATATTCTAATCCTGCGTGTGTGTGTGTGTGTGTGTGTGTGTGTGTATGTGTGTGTGTGTTTAGAGAGACAGAAAGACCGAGTTTGTAAACTATATCTAGCTTCCACATATGAAAATGTGAAGTTTTCGTCTTTCTGAGTCTGGTTTATTTTGCTTGAAATAATTATCTGCAGTGCGATCCATTTTCCTGCAAATGACATAATTTAGTTCTTCTTTATAGTTGAATAAAATTCCACTGTGTATATAAATCATGTTTTTTATCCATTCATCTACTGATGCCATCTGGTCTGATTCCCTATCTTCTTTTTGTGTGAACAGGGCTATAATGAACATGGAAGTGCAAATGTCTCTATGGTATGATGACTTAGATTTCTTTGGGTATAAACCTGGGATTGGAATGAAAAGATCATAATGTACTTCTATTTTTTGTTTTTTGAGGATTCAATACTGACTTCCACAATAATTGTATTATTTTACAGTCCCATCAGTAGTGTACGTTGTTGTTGTTAGGTGCCATTGAGTCAGTATCCGACTCATAGCGACCCTCATAGGGTTTTCAATGGCTGATTGTTTTGGGATTGCCTTCAGTAGTGTATAAGGATTTATTTTTCCCTACATCCTCGTCAGCATTTACTGTTAGTTTTGTTGATGATGACCATTCTGACTGTGGTGAGATGGAATATCAGCGTAATTTTGATTTACATCACCCAGATGGCTAAGAATTTAGAACATCTTTTTCACATGATTATTCTCTATTTGTATCTCTTCTTTTGTGAACTATCTGTCAAATTCATTTGTCTCTTTTTAACTGGATAACTTGTTTTATAATGTTTAATTCCTTGAGTTCTTCTTACACTCTAGATATTAATCCTCTTATGTATAAACAACAAAGACTTACTTCTATTCTGTGGGCCATGTCTTTACTCCATTGATTGTTAGTAAAACATTGACTATGGTTGTGTTGTATATAGCCTTTATTATGTTGAAATATGTTCCATCTGCCTGCAGCCTTAGCCCTGTGGCATCTGATCCCGTCTGATCTCAGAGGCTAAGCAGGGTCGGGCCTGGTTTGTACTTGGATGTGAGACCACCTGGGAACACCAGGTGCTGTAGGCTTGAGAGACGGACCGGCAACCCAGTCCCAAAACTCAATTCGTGATTAAAAACCCTATAAACAGCATAGAAGCACTGGCAATAGTGTTTCACCTGTTGTACACAGGGTCGGTATGAGTCAGATACTGACTCGAGGGCACCTAAAAACAACACGTTCTGGAGCAAGGCGCGGTGCTGCACGCCTGTAATCCCAGCGGCTCGGGAGGAGGAGGCAGGAGGATCGCAAGTTCAAGACCTGAGGCAGTCTGCATAATTTAGCGAGACCCTGTCTCAAAAAGTAAAAAAAAAAAAAATGGGCTGAGGGTGCAGTTCAGTGGTCCAGCACTTGCAGAGCATGCAAGCGTGAGGCCCTGGGTTCAATGCCCAGTACTGAAAAAAAAAATCACTTTCCATCTATTCCTGCTTATATTAAATCTTTTACCATGAAAGGAAGTTAAACTTCTCAAGGGCCTTTTTTGCATCTATTGAGAGGATCTTGTGATTTCTGTTGCTGGGTCTATCCATCTATGGCCACTAGTGTTTGTTTTACAAAATTAGATGCACAAAATATTTGGTGCATAAAATCATTATATGTTCTTAATGGATTGTTCTGTATACTAATATGTAGTGACCTTCTTTAGCTATTATGATTAATTTTGGGATGAAGTTTACTCTGTTGGTTATCAATATTTACAAATCTTGCTTTTTTAAAATTTCCACACAACTTGTAGATCATTTTCCATCCTTTCATTTTTAGTTTTTGTCTTTGTCAGTGAGGTGTGTTTCTTGGAAATAACAGAGAGTTGGGTCTTATTTTTAATTTGGTCATTTAATCTATGTCTTTCAATTGGAGTTTTAGGTCCACTTACACTTACAGTTATTATCGAGAGGAATTTGATGTTGTTTTAATTGTGTTAGCTGTTTTCCCTGTTGGCTTGATTATTGATTGTATTTTTTCTTCCTCTGATGATCATATTAGGGGTTTACTGGTTTACTATTTTGGATACTTTCTTCTTTCTTAATTCTTATTTGCTCATGTGTTCTTCTCATTGGATTTATTCTTTCCTGATTCCCATATTTGTGTGTGTATCTCTTCTTCCTTTAAGTGTAGGAGTCCTTTAAGTATCTTCTGTAATACTGGCTTTATATTGATTAAGTTTTTCTTTGACTTGACAGATCTGTATTTCTCTATCAATTTTAAAGGATATCTTTTCTGGATACAGTAATCTTTGTTGGTAGTTATTAACTTTCATGGTTAAAATATATCATTACATGATTTGCTGGCTTTTAGGGTTACTCATAAGAGATT
>VMDO01032460.1:0-18957 GCA_007922755.1 Pedetes capensis | reverse complement strand
TTTCATTGTTTTACTTTTATGCATTTTGGATTTAATTTGTGCTCTCTCTTTCTTTTTCTCTCCCTCTTTTAGTTTCTTACCTAAGGTAAAAATCTTGATTTTTAATTCTTTCTTTTCTGTATATGCATTTGGTGATATAAATTTCACTCAAAGCTCTGCTTTTACTTCATCCTACACATTTTGATAAATTGTTTTTTAATTTATTGCAAAATACTTATCACATTTTTTTTTGACTCATATGTTACTTGGAGATGTGTTAATACGTCTCCACATTTTGGAATGATTCAGTTATCTTTCTGTTATTGACTTTTAGTTTAATTTCATTATGATCTGCGAGCAGACATTGAAGATTTTATATTCTTTTACTTGTTAAGGTTTGTTTTAGGCCCAGAACATGGTCTACCTTGGTGAATGTTCAATGTGAGCCTGAGAGCAACATGTAATAGGCTGTTTTTGGATGAAGAAGACCTAGATGTCCATTATCTCTAGTTGTGATATTGAGTTCTCTGTCTTTTCAAAATGTCTCTTTTTTTTTTTTTTTTTTTGGACTTTGTGTCCTGCAATTTTTTTCTTGATAGCAGAACAAGATGTACTTGGCAAAAGGTACTGTGAATAGGCCTTTAGTGTGTGGCAGTACAGTGTGGGGGCCGGGGAAGCATTCTGTTGTCTGTGACTAGGTCTGTCTTTCAGTGAGCATGGGCCTGTCGACTGTGAGGCTTACACAGTTGCTCAGCCGCCTTCTTCCCCCTTAGATGGGGCAGGACTGGCTAACAATGAGCTGGAGTTGGGTATTTCCCTTCCCCTAAGTAAGTCAGTCTCAGATAACATCCTTCTAGGGTTTGTTATCGTTGTTAGGTGCCATCAAGTGGGGTCCAGTTCATAATGACCCTATGTACAACAGAATGAAACACTCCTCGACACTGTGCCATGCCCAGAGTTATGCCAGTGCTTCTCTGCTATTCATAGGGTTTTCAGTGGTGGATGGTTTTGGGAGTGGGCTGCCAGGTCCTTCTTCCAAGTCTGTAGCACATGGTATTCCCAGATGGTCTCCCATCCAAGGACTAACCGGCCTGACCCTACTTAGATTCTAAGATCTGACAAGATCAGACACCAGGGTTGTGTGGCTGTAGCCTGGCAGGTTAGATTCTGACTAAATAGTTTCTCCAGGGAGCAGACCTTATTAAGAAGAACAGAATGCTCTGGTGTATATCAAGATGCTTCCTCTTCCCCTCCCTGTACTGGAAACATGAATGAATTTTCTTCAGATATTCACTGTGAGAACCAGCTGAAGTTCCTAAAGGTAAAACTCAGGAGGGTGTAGAGGATGCCCTATCTATGGGCCTCCTGGAGTTTTTAACTTTCTGACTTGTCCACACTGAATCTTTAGCAATTTGTTAATTCCAATTCATATTTTCCTACCCTGGCATTGTTTCCTGCTGAGGAGATTGTGATTCTCTGTATTAGTTTGTTTCTCTGGTGGGGTGGAAGGTAGCAGTTTGTTCTGGGGACTCTGCTGTCTTACATATGTAAGAAGAGTTATTTTACCATTTGTTCAGCTTTTTGCTTATTTTCAGAATGCAGTGACAGCTTTCATGCTAGTTACATACCTGGCCAGAAATTGGAAGTCAATTGACTTTCAAACTTTAGTCCTGTTTCTAAATTTTTTGCCTTAATACTTGGTATTTCAAATAAAGCTTTCTTCTTATTGTTGTTAGGTGCCATTGAGTTGGTATCCAACTCATAGTGACCCTATGTACGACAGGTGAAACACTATTATTACTGCTTTTCTGCTGTTCATAGGATTTTCAGTGGCAGATTGATTTTGGGAGTGGGTTGCTGGGTCCTTCTCCCAATCCTACAGCACCTGGTGTTCCCAGGTGGTCTCCCATCCGAGTACTAACAAGGCCTGACCCTGCCTAGCTTCTGAGATCTGACGGGATTAGACACCACAGTGCAACAGCTGCAGGCAAAACGCTTTCTTAAGTTCCATAAATAAATGTGAGGAGATAGTAGTCTATGACTCAGAGTTCTGAGAGAATTTGGAAAGAAAAAAACCACTACAGTTTTTTTCTGGAATGGATTAACTGTTTCCACAAAAGTAGTAGTAAGTAGCTCTCTTAGGAGGCCAATTTTGTGATGTGATTCTGGGAGTAATTTCTAAGAAGGGGAGCTCTAATGATTCTGCTCCTTGTGTCATGGATGAAGAGGTAAAAAAGACTTACAGTGGTGACTGTAGCAATTGACCCTATCAGGATATAATTAGGGATATAAGAGTGCTACTTCTTAATGTGGGTTTGCTGAGATTATGCTTGAAACCCAGGAGACCTTTTGAGTGACTAGAATGTACTGTTATGTCCAGTTATAGAAAGCAATGGGCAACTTAGTAAGATCCTCAAGAATTAAGAACCTTTAGAACATAATCTTCTGGTTGCCTCATAAATAAGGAATGCTGAGTGTTTTAGAATTGTTTCTTATAATTAAGAGTTTTATATTTAGAATTACTTCTTATAATTATATTTAAAAAAATGTAATATATCAAACTAGATGCCTATCAACAGATGAATGGATAAAGAAAATGTAATACACACACGCACACACACACACACACACACACACACACTGAAATGTTATTTGGCCATAAAAAACTCAATATTCTATATGTAGCAAAATGGATGGAACTGGAAGACATCATGCTAAGTGAAGTAAGTCAGCCACTGAAAAACTAGCATCACTATGTTCTCTCTCATATGTGAATGTTTAAAAAAACCCTATCTATATGTGTAATAGTAATTACTAAAGGCTGGGAGGGAGGGAAGATAGTGGGATGTTGGATAACAGGTATCAAAACACAGAAGTAATACACTCTATATTCTGACACCTAGTGGGATGACTATAGTTCACATAACCTATTATAATTTTATGAATTACTAGAAGAGAGGAGCTTGAAGTATCCAAAAGCAAGATAATGATAGGGAGATGGAAGCATTAATTACCCTGATTTGACCACTACATGTTGTATACATATATTGAAATATCACAGTGTACATCATAAATATAATTACTCTATGTTAATAAAAATTTTTAAATGTTAAGGAGATGGAAATGTTAACTATTCTGTTTTTATTGCTAATCACTGTGCACATGTATCAAATTATCACACTGTATGCCACAAATTTG
The DNA here is from genome assembly GCA_007922755.1 of Pedetes capensis. Lineage (NCBI taxonomy): Eukaryota > Metazoa > Chordata > Mammalia > Rodentia > Pedetidae > Pedetes > Pedetes capensis. Next base: position 15,780 of record VMDO01032460.1, on the reverse strand, counting down.
TACAATTAAAATAGTAATTAGTGAAAAGCTAAAAAATCATGTGAGAAGATCTGTATTTAATAAGTGAATACAGCATTTTAAACATTGATTATATTTAATGACATTTATGTTCACTTTTTTGACTTTCATTTTACAGTTAATGACATAATTTCATTTTCTTGTCAGTATTGTATTTTTCTTCCTTTCCTCCCTCTTTTCCTAACTTTTGTTTGCTTCATTGAATTTTCTGTTTCTTTACTAGTTTGGAAGTTATTCATTCCATTTCTCTTTTTTTAGTAGTTGCTCAGTACATAACAAGAAGAAAGTTTTAGTGGATGTAGTTGAATTTACATATTTTTTGTATTTCCCCAAGTAAATTAAAGATATTAGAATGTCCTAATTTTTCCAAACCTCGCATTTTGTGTTATTTTTGTGTAGTATATTAATTTCAAATATTAAAAGAAAACTAAATTTCCTTAAGTTTTAATTTTGAGATTCTATTTGTAAGTCTTCACAGTTCCCTTCTCTCTGCTTTGCTGAGGACATATGTGTTGAGATGGATCTTGCACAGGCCTGAATTCTTGTGAGATCATTAATAGTTGACATCCCTGGTGGCTCATGTTGAATGTGTAGTGTTAGGAAGAGATTAAGCATTACTTGGTTAAGCCACTGAAGTTGGTGGCTGTTTGTTATTGCTGATAACCTTGCCTATCCATGTGATGTTGAAATTAATTCCTAAATTTTGCCATCAGAAACCTAACTTAGGTGACATTATCATTTGTTGTTGTTGTTAGGTGCCGTCGAGTCGGTATCCGACTCATAGCGACCCTCTGTACAACAGGGGAAACACTATTGTCAGTGCTTCTCTGCTGTTCATAGGGTTTTCAATGGCAGATTGATTTTTGGGAGGGGGTTGCCAGGTCCTTCTCCCAAGCCTGCAGCATCTGGTGTCCCCAGGCGGTCTCTCATCCAGGTACTAACCAGGCCCGACCCTGCTTAGCTTCCGGGATCTGACGGGATCAGATACCACAGGGCTATGGCTGCAGGCGACATTATCATAGTGGTCAGTTTTGGCGCAGCAAAGAAACTGTTATTGGTTGCTAGAATGTTGTTGATCCATGTTTTGCAGATGTAAAAAATTTGGCAAAACTGTAGCCCCAGGGAGAGAAGGAGGAAAATGGAATGTTGGTACTCTATATTGGTTGATGTTGGCAGCTTTTGGTAAGAAATGAGATGAGCTCAAAACAGTATCATTTAATTTACAAGCAGAAATGTAGGGGGGATCCCTAAGTTTATGAGTCATTTTTGAATTTTATATAGATTGTATGATATGTATTCTTTTGGGTCTGAATGTATATATTTCAATTTTTGTGTACATTCTACTTTTAATATGCTGTTTCACAGTTTTGATTGCTATAAATGATATAACCGAGAACAGTCTTGTACACATTCTTTGGTGTGTATATGGGCACATTTCTATGGCTGTGTATCTAAGAGTGGAATTATTGGCTCATAGAATATGTGTATACTCAATGTCCATCGATTTTTCAAAATATGTCAGCTTACAAATGGTAATACTTTCACTACTCTTGAGTATAAGTTTTTGTTTTTAAACATCCTTGGGAATATTTGGTATTGTCAATCTTTTAAATGTTTCCTAGTCTAGTGCATATGTGACAACTTAGTATGAATTTCCTTGATTATTATAAAATTAAATACTTCATATATTTGTTAGCCTTGAATTTCCTCTCTTGGGAAGACCCTGCTCAAAACTTTTGACCATTTTTAACTGGACAATTTCTCCTTTACACATTGATTTGGAGGCACTGTTTCTGTTTTGAATTTGTTGGTTTTATATATTGCAAATATTCCCATTCTAGTTTACCTTTTCACTTTCTTAGAGGGTAATTTGATGAATAATAGTTCTTAATTTTAATTTGGGCTAGGGTTTAGCTCAGGCTTGGGTTTTGCTCAGTTGATAGAGTGCTGCTCTGCACTCTCTGAGGCCCTGGGTTTGATCCCTAGCAAAAAATTGGAGAAGAACATGGCAACCCACTCTTATAGCAATTATGAAACAATCAGCCATTGAAAATTCTATGAATAGCAGAGAAGCACTTACATAGTGCTTGAGCATGGCACAGTATTGGGGAGTGTTTCATTCTGTTGTACATAAGGCCCCCATGAGTTGGACCTGACTTGACAGCACCTAACAACAAAAATTTTAATGTAGCCTAATTTCTCAAATTTTAAAGTAGTTAATGTTTTTTAGGAATGAAAAAAAAATTTCTTATTTTCTTCTACAAGGCCATGGAGATGTTATAGATTATTTTCTAAAATATCCATTGTTTTTGATTTAATAATAAATGGATTTACCTTTGATTTATGCATCTGGCATGAGGTAGCATCAAAATATTTTTTCCATATGCATTAGTAATTGTCATTTTAGAAAGATTGTCTCATGATTTATGGTAATATTACCATTGTACATACCATCTGTAAGTGTGGGTCTGTGTCTCAACTTCCAATTATTCCATTGTACTATTTGTATGTCTTGATTTTTAGTTCAATAGTCCTCCTACTTTTTCCTTCCACTCTAATGTAATATTGGGCTTTTTTTGGCCTTTTGTATTTCCATACAAATTTTACAATAAACCTATAAACTGTTGGGATTTTTGCTTACATTACATTAAATCATTTTGAGATAAGTGATATAATTATAATATTAATATTCTAATCTATAGTTAGACTTTACTAATCTGTTTATTTAGGTCTTCTTTCTTTCAATATTCCTTTGTAGTTTTAAATATAGAGTAATATACATATTTTACTGGACTTAATACTGGGTATTGATATTTTTGATGCTATTGTAAAAGTATATTCAATTATATTTTGTTGTTAGTGAAATTTTCTGTCATTTAGAAATAAAAAAGGGTTTTTTTTGGCAGTACTGGAGGATTGAATCTAGAGCCTCTTGAATGTTACGCTAGCACTCTTCCACTGAGCTTCACCCCGAGTCTCTTCTATATTTTACTTTGACACAGGTTCTTGCTAAATTGTGCAGACTATCTCTGGCTTCAAACCTGTGACCTTCCTACCTCAGCCTCCTGACTCACTGGGATTCCAGAAGTGTGCCATCACACCCACCTAGAATAGATTTTGGAATGTTGATTGGGAAATGGCATCTGGCAAAAAGTGAACCAGATGATGGAGATCTGGTACCAGGAGCTGGGCCTCTGGCTGCTAGGAATGCTATACAGCGGAGAATCCTCCTGCTTCCTCCAACATCTCCATCTTGATATTTTTATGTTTTTATAGTGTCATACTAAGAAAGAACTGTTCTTCTGTATTAGTTTCCTATTGTTTCCTTAATAATTTATTATAAACAACGTCTTAAAAATACAAGTTTATTATCTTATGGTACTGGATACAAGAGGTCTAAAATAGGTTGGTAGGGCTGTTTCTTGTGGAGGCTCTAGGGAAGAATCTGGTTCCTTCGATTTTCCAGCTTCTAGCAGCTACATGCATTCCTTGGCTTGTGGTCTCACACTGCTTTGATCCCTGCTTCTATTGTCACTTCTTTCTCACACTGACCTTCCTGTCTCTTATGAGGACACTGGTGATGACATTGGCCCACTCAGATAACCTCCCAGTCTCAAGATGTATCCTTAATCTCATCTGCAACATCCCTTAAGCCATTCACTGACTGAGGGTCTGAGAGGAAACTCTTTGGGGAGTCCATTATTTAGCCTACCACGCCCTCCATGGCTTTATTCAACTTGCTAAACTCTTAAAAAGTTGGATTCCTAATGAAAATAGTGCCTGCAGCTGTAGTCCTGTGGCATCCGATCCCGTCAGATCTTGGAAGCTAAGCTGGGTCGGGCCTGGTTAGTACCTGGATGGGAGAAATTCTGGGAACACCAGCAGCTGTAGGCTTGGGAGAAGGACCTGGCAACCCCCTTCTAAAAATCAATCTGCCATTGAAAATCCTATGAACAGCAGAGAAGCACTGACAATAGTGTTTCCCCTGTTGTACAGAGGGTCACTATGAGTCAGATACCAACTCGACGGCACCTAACAACAACAACAACAACAACAATGAAGATAGAGAATGAAATTAAAAATCTGTTATGAATAATCTTAATTTTTTTGAGAGATGTTCACATAAATAGAATCAGTAATGAAAAAATAGACACTGCAACTGATTCCACAGAAATACAAAGGATTGTAAGAGATCATTATGAGTAATCATGCATCAGCTTTAAAGTAAACGTTTGCTTGAATTATACTGCCAAAACATTTTGAGTATGTCTCTGAGCAATTATCAGTAACTTTAATCTCTATCCCACTTACATCAATAATACTTATATGTTAATAGAAACTTTAGTCTGTTTGGAATACTGTGTACTTTTACAGACTTCTGTCCTTTGTTCAAAAAAGTTCTAGGTTTGTTTAGTCATATAATAGTTCCTTGGTACCTGTAGTAATTTTCTGTCTAACTGTAAAAGAAAGTGAGAGTTTTTTATTCATGGATCCTCATTTATTTGTAATCAATTTTATCCTTTGCTTGAGCTTCAAAATATTATTTAATTTTACAAACTTTCTGATGGCAAAGGGAGAACTCTTACTCTTTTTATTTGGGAGTATGTCTTAGTTCATTTTGGCTGCTATAATAAAATGTCTTTCTGGTTCTTGTTAGGTGCATGGGAGTTGGGTCTGACTCATAGTGACCCTGTGTAAAGCAGAACAAAACACTCTCCAACACTGTCCCAGGCACATGAACTTTTTAATGTTTAAATCCATAATTGCAGACACTGTGTTGGTCCATCTAGTTGAGAGTCTTCCTTTTTGTTCACTGACATGCCACTCTCCCAAACAAGATATCCTTTCCCAAGGATTGGTACCTCAGGACAACATGTCAAAATACATAAAGACACAGTCTAGCTATCCTTGCTTCCAAAAAGCACCCTGGTTGCACTTCTTCTAGGACAGCTATGTTGGTTCTTTTCACTGTCCATGCATGCTAGGCAAATGCTTTACCATTATACTCCATTCCCATTGAGATAGGGTCTTGCTAAATTGCATAGACTGCCTTTGGCTTTGCTCTGTACTTTCTCATGATCTTCCTGACTCAGCCTCCTGAGTTGCTTGGATTATAGGCAGGTCCCTGGTGCCCAGCCACTTTATGGCCCTTTTATCGGAGGTTGAAAAGCACAAATGGAAGAAGTGTGAGATTTGAATTCAGAAGCCCTGAGTTCTGCTTTCAGTCAGATAATAACAGACAAGCTGGTTAGCTTCCTTTGTAAAAAGAATAAGTAATGACACTTCACAGAGTTGTTATGACAATTGATATGAAGAAGGTATTTCTTACATGGCAGCTGCTCTGTTTTTTGTTTATTCAACATTATTCTGGAAACTCAAGTATGTTAAGTAAGGGCTTTTCTAGTATTAATAGATAGAAAATCAAACACAAATAGAGTTAACATAGAAGGAGAGTTTATTGGTTCCCCTGACTCAAAGTTCCAGAGGAGCATCTGCTTCAGGGACAACTTGATCGAGGAGCTGAAATGTTATCATCTGGTTCCACTATCTCTCTTCAGCATGCTTGCCTGCAGAGTGCTTTCATTTTACTTCTATGTGGTATCAGGTGAGCAGTGTTAACCCCATTGGCACCTGTGTTTAACTTCAAAGAAAAAGAACAAGTTTCTTTCAAGTAGTTTTTGTACAAATTCTAGGATTACTCTGATTGGTCCTATTTGGATGACATGCAATTTTCTCCATTATTTGCCCAGACAATGAGGCTAAAGGGACTGATTCAATGTGAATCATATAGTCCATCCCTAGAGTCAGGATAGGATTGCTGAATCACAAGTACCAAGAATGGCAAAGGATTTGGGGTGTTATAATCAAAAGAAGGGGAGTAGGCTCCAGATGGAAAAAAGTGTCCTTTCTAGGGGCATTTAATGTTTCTGAGGAGATGTCATTTTATTCTTAGCTCTCTCTACTTGGTAGAGATAGCTTTCATGGAAGAAACTTTGCCTTTTTGTTTTAAAATATTCTTTTCTCTCCCCTTGTTTTTCTGAGGCTCATAATTATAATGTGCTGAATATCTTTCCTTTCTTTCTGGCAACCAAATTTCCCCCATCTGTTTTTTATTGAATGATGTATGGGAAAGCCACATTTTCCTAGCTAGGAAAGCTTAGTGAGCCATTTGCTATGTCTCTGTGCATTCTGTTTTAGCACAGTCCTATTTTTGGCTTTTTGGGAAGATTTATACATATGATAGCCAGTATTAGCTCTTAAAACTCTTTTTTAGATAATTTAAAGTTTCATTTATGCTAAGTACTTTTCCATAGCTACTTAGGGTATTGTTTTAAATTTGTAAAGTGTTAGCTGGTGTAGATGTGCTATTTAATATTTTATGGGCAGAATATGAGTGTGATTGTATTTTCTCCAGCTAATTTCATTTATATTTGCTTAAGAGTTATATTAAATGCAGAAAATTAAATCTTAAATAATATTTTTTTTCCTGAATTCAGCTAAAAGCTAATCCTAGATGACCATCTAGATTTTGAAGTATCAGTTGTACCAGGGAAAAAGAAAAAAATTTGCTTTTAAAGCTTGTACACCATTACATACCCTATCATTATACTCTATAGTTTCACATGATAAAGTGGAAGTGTTCAATTTTAGAAAGAAGAGCTAGAACCTTTATTAAAGTACACTGTAATTCTTGGTAAACTTAGAGGAAGATAGTAAGATTATTAGATTACTATTGGGAGTACTTTTCTTTTATATATTTTAAATACAGGGGAAGTTTTTCTTTTCTTTCTTCTTTTTTCTGGCCAGATTTGTATTCTGATTTAGTAGTCTGAGTAACTAAAGCTGTTTTAGTGACATTAAGTATTTGTGAGTAAACAAATGAATAAATACCCCAAATGATCAGTGTAATTTCCCTTTTTTATACAAATGTAATCTTTCTTTTTCTTATTTACTTCATGGAGTTGCATTCATTCAGTTGTCCCATCAATACTAAAAGTTAATGAAGAAGTCTTTGTGGTTCACTTTGCTTTTGCTAACCTATACTTGCAGAACAGCAATCAGTAATGGCATCTGCCTGGGTAACTTATTGCACAATAGGTTACATTGTTGTTGTTGTTGCTAGGTGCCGTCAAGTTGGTATCCGACTCATAGCGACCCTCATAGGGTTTTCAATGGCTGACTGTTTCGGGATTGCCTTAGGAGTGGATTGCCAGGTCCTTCTCCCATTTTTGTGGTGCTGGGAATCGAACTCGGGACCTCAGAGACTGCAGCGCAGCGCTCTACCAACTGAGCTAAATCCCAGCCCATAGGTGACATTAAGATCCTATTATGTCCTCCTCCCACCACTGGTCATGTGCTCTGGAAAAATGGTAGAAGAAAAAAAGTAAAAATAATACTCATGAATTTCCCTTATCTAAGTCACTGTTTACAAGAATTGGGGGCTGTGAAGTGCTTCTGGACCAATGGACTTAGCATATTTTGCTTATAAGCCTGGATCTGCCAATCACTATCAAGTAATCTTATGGGATTACTGACTTTTTGTCTTCATTCTTCTGCTCAATAAAATGGGGATTAAAACATTACAACTGCCTAGCCCTATGGTTTGGATTAAAAGAAGAGTGTTTGGAAGATAGTAAGTGCCCCATGGACATTAACCGTTATCATGGAATGGAGCACACCATGGCAGGTAAGAGTCAAGGCTCTAGGAATCAAACTTGTTTGATTTTACCCTACTTATTCCCTTGGGCAAGTTTAGTAATCTCCCTGAACCATAATTCTCTCCTTTGTAAAATTGGTATAACAACTGTCAAGTCATGAGGTTTTTTGAATTTAAATGAGAAAATACATGCAAAGCACTTAGAATAATGCCTGGCATAGGTAATCATTGCATAAATACAACCTATTGTTATTTACAGCATCTTCATTGCATTATAAACTTCATAAGAGCACACAGAAGACATTTACCTAAATTTTCATGGATTCTAAAAGAGGTACTTATATGGACAAGAAATTGTAAGCAATTAGATTGTACATTTGAATTAGCTATGTTGTTTTTAAAAATTCCACTATCAAAGCTGGGCGTGGTGGCACATACCTGTAATCCCAGCAACTCGGGAGGCGGAGGGTGGAGGATCGCGAGTTTGAGACCAGAGGCAGTCTATGTAATTTAGTGAGACCCTGTCTCAAAAAAGTAAAAAAAAAAAAAAAAAAAAAAAGTTCTGGGGGCACAGCTCAGTGGTCCAGCACTTGCAAAGCACTTGCAAATCGCGAGGCCCTGGGTTCAAAACCCAGTACTGAAAAAAATAAAAAAAATAAAAACATAAAAAAATTCCACTATCCAGTATTATGATAAGTGGTTGAATACCACTAACAAATATAAGCAAATATAGATAACTGGGCTAAATATTAAACAGTCAAGCAATAAAACCCTATGTTAGGCAGACGAGGCTCTGCTCCAAGAGAAAGCAGATCCCAAGACATAAAAATATTTTATCTAGAGGCAGGAAATAATCATCAAGGAATGACCTTTCCAGTCTAATGACTGGAGGAGAGTCTCAGAGAAATCCCTCAGCACAGACAAGAGCATATTCACCTGAATCATTCCTTCTACAGGAGCAGGGCACAGGAGACATCAGTAAACATCCACAGTTTGTACTAGAAGCTCTGGATTCTGGCCTGGGTTGTGCATCTGTTGCAGAAGAATATACAAAGAGAAAAAGAAGTAATACTCTAGAAGTAAAAATACAGATCATGAGGCAGAGAACTTGTACTTTGTTCACTGAACTTTGACCAATTGCAGACTAAGATTTTTATTTATTTATTTATGTATGTTTGTATTTATTTATTGCCATAGTTGTTTCACCACTGGTACCAGGCAAATGACCTACCCAGTAGAAATGAGCATAAGGGAAACAAAGTCAAATAAAAAATTTGATGCAGGCTGCACGTTGTTGGGATAGAGGAAGGTGATCAAGACCAGGACTGTGCATTAATACATTCTAAATTATTCATGATCAAAGCTTCATAATCTTTAGTGGATAATAACTATGTGCCAAGTGCTATAGATACCTGATTTCATTTGATTTTCACTTCTGCCTTTTGCATACTATGACTTAAAGTCCTAATTTGTAGTGGAGTGACTTTTACTCCAGAAATGTCTCATAAGACATACTAAAAATGTCTTTTCATTTAAAAGGAGGTGAAAACAGATAGTATCTCAAATCTACCTGAGAAATGAGGAATGATAGAAATGGTGAACATGTGGCTAAATATAAGAGATTCTATTAATATTTTTCTCTGTTTTAAAATTTCTTAAATGGCATAAGGTTACATAAAACAACAATTATATCACTGTTGAGTTTACAACATAAATAGGGACAATACAGATAACAGGTTAGCAAAAAGAAATGGGAACAAAAAGACATATTGCAGCAAAGGTTCTATGTTTTGCCAAGATTAAGTTAGTATATGTACATATATCGTTTTCTACAAAATTAGTCACTAAATGCAGAGTATTAACTAAGAATACATAAGACCTATTGAAAACAAATGGAAAAATTCAAGCATAAATCCAAATGCACTGATAATTATATTAAATGTGAATGAACCAAACACACGACCCCAAAGACAGAAATTGTTGTTGTTGCTGTTAGGTGCTGTCGAGTTGGTATCCGACTCACAGCAACCCTCACAGGGTTTTCAATGGCTGACTGTTTCGGGATTGCCTTGGGAGTAGATTGCCAGGCCCTTCTCCCATTTTTGCGGTGCTGGGAATTGAACTCGGGACCTCAGAGATTGCAGCGCAGTGCTCTACCAACTGAGCTAAATCCCAGCCCGACAGAAATTGTGAGACTTGATAAAAATTCATGGCACAAAAATAAACTATTTGTAAGAGACACACCTTAGATTCTAGGACATGAATATGTTGGAGGTAAAAGGTTGGATAAAGATACCTCATGAAAATGACAATTATAACAGAGATGAAGTTGTTATATTACAAGACAAAATAGACTCTGCAATGAGAAATTTTACTAAAGACACAGAAGGACATTCTCTAAGGATGGAAGAGACAGTTAGTGTCCAACTCAGTGTGATCCTACATATAATAGGTGAAACAACATTGTTAGTGCTTCTTTGCTATTCATAGGGTTTTCAATGGCTGAATGATTATTTTTTTGGGAGTGGGTTGTCAGGTCCTTCTCCCAAGGCCACAGCATCTGGTGTTCCCAGGCTGTCTCCCATCCAAGTACTAATCAGGCCTGACCCTGTTTAGCTTCCGAGAGCAGATGGGATTGGATGACACAGTGGTACGGCTACAGGCCAAAATTTATAGGCTGCAGTAAAAACAGTGCTTACAGGGAAACTTACACCTTACTTATATCCAAAAAGAAGAAAGTCCCTGAATCAGTAATCTATTCTTCCACACTGTTGTTGTTGTTAGGTGCCATCAAGTAGGGCCCTAACTCATAGCATAAGGTTTTCAATGGCTGATTGTTTTGGGATTGCTTAAGGACTGAATTGACACATCCTTCTCCCATTTTTGCAGTGCTGGGGATTCAACCTGGGTCCTCAGAGAGTGTGGAGCCAGAACTCTACCAACTGAACTAAACCCCAGCCAATTCTTCTACATTAATAACATAGAAAAAGAAAAACAAACTAACCCAAAGCAAATGATAATTATTGTTGTGGAAATCAGTGAAACAGACAACAGAACCATAGAGGTAATGAATGATATCAAAACTTGCTTCTTTGAAAAGGCAAACAAAATTAGCTAGAATGGCAAAGAAAATAAGGAAGAAGGCACAAATTACTAAAATAAAGAATGAAATATATGGCATCACTGTTTACAGAAATTTGAAAGGAATGTAAGAGGATATTATAAATAACACAATGCCAACAAATTAAACAGCTTAGATGAAGCACAAATTTCTAGAATAACACCAATTACAAAAATGGACTCATTAAGAAAGAAAATTTGTGTGGATCTGTAGGAAGAACAGATAATTGAAGTAGTCATTAAGAATGTTCCCACAATGAAATGTTCAGGCCCAGATGGCTTCATTTAGTGAATTCTGCCAAATACTTTAGTAAGGAGTAATACCAAGTGCAAACATTTCAAGAAACATGTTTGTTGCCATTAGAGGAGGAAGGAACAATTTCCAACTCATTCTATGAGGCCAGTAGTATCATGATACCAAAGTCACACAAAGGTGGCTCAGGAAGAAAAAGACACCTATCTTTTCTTTACAAGATAACAGTCAACCAAATCCTGCAACATATAAAAAATCTTTGATCCTTGTATTAGGCAAACCTTTTTAGAGATAAAACCAAAAGCCTGAGCTATAAAAATAAAATATGATAAATTGGACTTCATTAAAATTAAAACCTTTGTGCTTTAAAATCTGCCATTAAGTAGATGGGATAAAACCCTAGACTGGAAGAAAATATTTACAAATAATATAACTGATAAAGGACTTAAATCCAGAATATATAAAGAACTTTCAGAAGTCAAGAATAAAAAGACAATCAATTGAAATGGGCAAAAGACCCTAACAGATCTTTCACTAAAGAATACATGAATACTTGAGAGGCACATGAAAAAATGTTCAATATCATTAGTAATTAAAATGCAAATTAAAGGCACAATGAGCTACCACTATATACCCAACAGACAGGCTATAATTAAAAAGGTTGTTGTTGTTAGGTGCACTTGAGTTGCATCTGACTAATAGCTACCCTATGTACAACAGAACGGAACACTTCCAAACACTGTGTCATGCCCAGCACTATGTCAATGCTTCTCTGCTATTCATAGGATTTTCAGTGTCTCATTGTTTTGAGAGTAGCCTTCCAGATCCTTTTCCCAAGCCTACAGCATCCAGTATTCTCAGGTGGTCTGGCATCCAGGGCCTAATCAGGCCTGACGCTACTTAGCTTCTGAGATCAGATGAGATTAGATGCCAGGGTGGTATGGGTGCAGACAATAAGAAAGGTAAAGTGAAGAAGCCCACTGAGTGGGAGAAAATCTTTGTATCCTCCACATCTGACAGAAGGCTAATTTCTAGAATACACAAAGAATTTAAGAGAGCAAGTCACATCTCAAGACAACAAATAACCCAAAACACAAGTGGGCAAAGGAAATCCACAGATAGTTCTCAAGTGAAGATGTTCATAGGACTAAGAAACACATGAAAAAATGCTCAATATCTCTAGCCATTAGGGAAATGCAAATCCACAACAACACTGAGAGTCCATCTAACTCCAGTAAGAATGGCCACAATCAACAGAACAAATAATAACAAATGCTGACAAGGATGTGGAGAAAAAGGAATCCTTTTACACTGCTGGTAGGACTGTAAATTTCTTCAACCACTTTGGAAATAAATTTGGAGATACCTCAGAAAACTAAGAATAGAACTGCCATATGACCCAGCTATAACACTCCTGGGAATATACCCAAGGGGAGAGAAGTCATCATACATAGAGACACCTGCATCTCAATATTTAATGCAGCACTCTTCACAATCACAAGGATGTGGAACAAACCAAGATGTCCACCAACAGAAGAATGGATAAAAAAATTGTGGTACATATACACAATGGAATATTACTCAGCAATAAAAACAAATGAAATAATGTCATTTGCAGCAAAATAGATGGAACTGGAGAATATCATCTTAAGTGAATGGACACCAGCTCAGAAAAAGAAATATCACTCACATGTGGGATCTGAATCCTACTTAAAGGAAAGAAAAAAGAACCCTGTACATACATAGATATATAAAAATGAACAATCAAACTTAGCTAAGAAGGGAAAATATAAGGAGAGTAGGAAGAAGGAGGGAAGGGACTAGTGGGAGGAAGCACAGGTTGTAGAAGGTGGAAATGGGAGGAGAAATAATGTAAAGGGATAAAGGGAGAGAGGATAATATCAATGTAAATGTTTCAAATTTATGAATACATGGGAAAATAGGGGAATATAACTCATAACTGCACATGAGTTTTACTACATATTAATCAAAGGGTTCCACAGACTGTAAGTTGATGAAAGTATACCAAAATCAATGTAATATTTGTACAATGCAAATAGAAAATGCTGTACTACTCTATTCTACAAACATTTATCAATAAAGGGGAAAAAGAAAGGTAGATAATACTAAGTGTTGGTGAGGATGTGGAGAAAGTGGAACTCTTTTACATTGTCATTGGGAATGTAAAATGGTATAGACACTTTGAAAACATTTGGCTGTTCCTTTAATAGTTTCACAAATTTATCATGTGATCTAGCAATTCCCTTTTATTTCAATACTCAAAAGAGATGAAAAATGCATATTCATCCAAAGACTTGTATGTGAATATTCCTAGTAGCATAGTTAGTAAAAGAGAAAAAAATCCAAACGTCAACCAACTAGTGACTGGATAAATAAAATGTGCTTTATCCCTAGAGCAAAATGCTATTTATCAATAAAAAGGAATGAAATAGTACATATTACGACATGGATAAATTCCTACAACAAGTAAAGGAAGATATATAATGTCACCATTTGTATGAATTGTCCAGAAAAGGGAAATTTATAGACATATAAAGCAGATCAGCAGTTGCTTAGGACTCGGGCAGGAGCAGAAGTTAAGTGTAAATGGGCTTGACAGAATTTTTATGAGTGATGAAAATGTTTTAGTATTTGTGGTATTTGTTGCACAATTCCACAAATTTACAAAAGATTACCGAATTATGCACTTACAATGAATAAATTACATAATATGTAAATTTTTTTCTTTAAAGCTCTTTTAAAAATTGCCACCAAGACAAAATATTAAATTAATTAATTAACTAATTAATTTATTTATTTTCAGCACTGGGGGCTTGAACCCAGGGCCTTGAACATTCTAGGCAAGGGCTCTGCTATGGAGCTGCACCCCACTCCCTTTTCTATTTTTTATTTTGAGACAGGTTCTTTTTTTTTTTTTTTTTTTTGCGGTACTGGGGGTTGAACCCAGGGCCTTGTGCCTGCATGCTCTGCAAGTGCTGGACCACTGAGCTGCACCTCAGCCCATTTTTTTTTTTTTTTTTTTTTTTTACTTTTTGAGACAGGGTTTCCCTAAATTACTCAGACTGCCTCTGGTCTGGAATTTGCGATCCTCCCGCCTCCGCCTCCCTAGCCGCTGGGATTACAGGCGTGCGCCACCCCGCCCGGCTGAGACAGGTTCTTGCTAAATTGTTCAGTCTGCCTGTCTTCAAACTCATGCTCCTCCTGCCTCAGCTTCCTGAGTTGCTGAGATTATAAATGTGTGCCATGGCCTGGCCCAAAGGATGGGCCTCACTGACACATATTTACTATTTTTATGACCCAATTCCCAAGGTGCAGAAAGCTTTTTTTTTGTTTTTTTTTGAGAAACACTATTAGCGAAAATTAATGAATCTTTCTCTCTTTAATTATTCTTAGTGACTCCTCTGAAGTAGAAAATATTTATCCTAACTCTAATTTTTCCCAATTTCAGTACACCTCAATGTCTATTATGCTAATGATATTTGTAATTATGATGAATTTCATGTTATTGAAAACATATCTCTTAGTGTGTATTTAGGTTGGATGTAGTTTTTTATATGTATATGAAATGTGTGTAAATTATGGGAAAAATGAATGTTTATTCATTCAGTGAATGTGTACTGTATGCTAAGCTATAGAGAGATGATGTAGAATTCACAAGAAAGTTTCATAAAAACTACAGCAATGGTCTGAAAACTTCCAGTTTGTTCATGAAGTTTGTGATTTGAACATCAGCAGCAGAATTTCCTGTTTAAATCATAACTTTATAATGATATGAGTGGGTACATGGCTTCTATATTCTAATATTTGAAAGCCTGCAGCCATACCACTGTGGCGTCCAATCCCGTCAGATCTCTGAAGCTAAGCAGGGTGGGGCCTGGTTAGTACTTGGATGGGAGATTCCCTGGGGGCACCAGGTGATGTAGGCTTGGGAGAAGGACCCACAACCCATTCCCAAAAAAACAGCCTTGGAAACCCTATGAATAGCAGAATAGCAGAGATGCCCAGATAATAGTGTTTCCCCTGTTGTACTTAGGGTCACTATGAGTCAAACACAGTCTCCATGACACTTAACAACAACAACAACAACAATATTTAAAAGTATTATCTATGTTCATATCATCAGTTAAACAAAAAGCTTAAAATAAAGTGTGCTTTCTCCCAAATATTAAACTTCAGTGCTTAATCATAAGTTTCACCAGGAAAGGATTTAAAAATATTTATGAGCTATTGAAATAATACAACCAGAAGCTCTGAAGTATTGATGAAATATGATGGGCCATAATGTTGATTACTATATAATAATTAATTTATATAATTTTATGTTGTGACAGTTTGATTTGAACAAAATACATCTGTGTAGAATTATTGCTCTTGGAAGAATTCAGAGGAAGAGGCTGTTGAATGTTTGTTAGATGTATTTATTTAAAATAAGTTTCATAATTCAAATATTAGGTACTTGCAAAAAATTAAGAAATGAGGAAAAGTTAGATACAAATCAAAACTAAATAAATGATTGGCCAGGACTAAATAAATGATTATTGCTTAACTATTTTTTTGTCAACTTATTCTATGCATAACTTTTAAATGTAATTACAATCAAATTACATAAATGTTAAATAGCTCCCTTCAATTAGTCATAATTGTTTTCATATTATTTCATAGATGTCTTAAGTCATCATATAAAATAGTTGGAAAATCATCAAGGGCATAT
>VMDO01032459.1:0-18967 GCA_007922755.1 Pedetes capensis | reverse complement strand
AGAAAGATAAGACAATTCAGTAGGAACAAAGTAGATAAGATTTTTTTTAATTAAATAAGCAACTTTCAGAGTTCTGCACCCAACACTGTTGAACACATGCATGTATATATTTGCTTGCATAGAGAATGATATGGAAGGAAAACATACCCAGGACAATAACCTTCAATATTAGCATTGCCTAACTCAAGTATTCAGCAATATTGAATTGTTTTACTTGTCACAGAACAAATTTCTTTATAATTATAAAAATTAAATAAAAACTAACAAATAAAAATTAAAGGACTTTGGAATAAGATTAGATTTAGTCATTTAGCTTCTATTAGACTCAATTTGTTCATATATAAAACAGAAAAAATACACAGTCCATTAGACTGTTGAAGAACTTTAATGAAATACTACATGTAAAACATGTAACTTGTTCACTCTAGTTGACATTCAAAAATGTTGGTTTGGTAGGGATGTAAATTAGTATAATCATTATGGAAAACAGTATGAAATTTCCACAAAAAATACCCCTAAAAATAGAATTTCTATACAGTCCTGCAAACTCATGACAAGGCATATATCCAAAGGAAATGAAATCAGTATAGCAAAGCAATATTTTCATGCCCATGTTTATTGCAGCACTCTACAATAGCCAAGAATTGCAATCAACCTAAATGTCCAACAACAGAAAAATGGATAAAGAAAATGTGGTGCCTCTATATGTCATGGAATGCTATTCGGCCATAAAAATGATGACATCCTGTTATTTGCAACAACATGGACTGATACGTTAAACAAGGCAAGCCAGACACAGAAAGATAAATACTATATGATGTCACTGATATGTGGAATCTGAAAAAGTTGATCATAGAGAAGTACAGTTGTGGTTTCTAGATACCTAGCAGGGGAGAAAAGAGAGAAGAATGAGAGATGTTGATCAACAGGTACAAGGTTACAAGGAGAAAGGAGGAATAAGTGTTAGCATTCTATTTCATAGTAGTATCCAGTTAATATATTCCAAAATAGCCAGAAGAGAGGTTTTTAAATGCTCTCACCACAAAGGAATGATAAATTTATGAAATGATATGCTATTACTTGATGTGATCATTACATAATGAATGCACATGTCAAGTTATCAAAATTGTACTCCACAAACATGGACAATTACTGTTAATTAAAAATACAAATAAAGAAGATAAATGTTGATTATAAATATGACATCTAAAGAGTTAATATCCCAGAATTCAACAACCATTTCTACATAGAGAAAAGAGAAATTCCCAAAAGGAAAAGCTAAACAGAGAAAGATCTCCTACTAGAATATGAATACACACAAAGCACAAGTGTTACAGGCTGGTGATTCCTAATATAATTCCTGTCTTTGTTGTCTATTTCCTATATGACACAGGGTATTTTTCCTTTCTGTTTTAGTTTCCTCAGATGATACAACCAAAAAGAGTGATAAATAAATAAATATCCAATGAATATGTTATAAAGGTATCACTAGAAAACCTGAACGGGGTAATGATTGAGGAAGGGAGAAGACTGGCAGAACATGAAAATAATGAATGTAGCATCTTCATTGGAAAGTTCTACTAACGAAAGACAAGAAAGAAAACTGCAAGGTAGGCAAGAATGTTTTCTTCAAAATGGAGTCATGCAAAGAGATAAGCATACAAATGAGTAAGCTATTGTCATGTGAAAATAATGAAGGCTTTATAGGTGAGCATAATTGCCAAATAGCCACAGAACTGAGGAATGATAAAATCCAAGGTGCATTTGCAGGTCAGCGGTGTTCACTAGGGACAAGGTAGTTGATCTTTCATCTCAGGCTCAGAGAGAGGAAAGAATAAAACTGAAAAGGGAAAGAGAAGCAATCTATCCTGATAATGGATTTCTCATTTTGTGAAGAGTACAGAATAAGACTTTTTTTTTTCTTTTCGCTCTCTCTGCCCCAGTCTGATTAACATGCCTTTCTTAGGACTATATGCACTTAATGGTTTGCTAATGGCTAATTCCCTGATTGCTCTTTCTCCAGAGGAGGACGGGGAACAGTTGAGTAAAATCAGGCTCTTGGGAAAACCCTAATAGTGCATCAGAACTACATTTTAATGTTACAATAATTATGAATAATTATTTTGTAGAGTTTTGGATTGAGAACCCTTCCTTACTGGCTGTTAGAAGCAGAGGCCTCGAAATCCTGTTTTACAGTATACCTAGCAGAGAAATTCTAGGTGGAGAATAAATGTTTTACCTGTAGAAGGAAGCATCCCTTTGATGCAGGAATTTCAAGCTCTCCTCACCAGAGAAGCTAGTAGGAACAATCAGACTTACAGTTTCAAGCTGTTGCTTCTATTCTGGCTATCTGGGACAGTGATCAAGTATTTGTGTCCAATTCTTCTCTCCTCATAATTAAATTTCATATGATACAGTCTCATTGAAGGAAGACTGATCAACTGTATCAAAACTGTCAAGCTGATCTTATTAAAGTTTTATCTCTTATTGCTATTCTGGAAACTTTTCAATCTCCACTATTTTGTTCTAAGCAATGTTATAGGCAGCTAGCTCTCTCTTCTTTTCAGACTAGATCACCCAGTAATAATGTGATTGCCTTTATTTTCTTATAAAACATTTTTTAACTTTTCCTCTTGATTATATTAAAAATCTATATAATTTTGGTACTTGCTTGATCTAGTGATGCCATAAATAAAAAATGATCTCGTCTATATAGAAGGATAAAATTGGAAGACTCTAAGATGTTTTAAAGATACGATTTTTCTTATTAATTATATATTTTGGGTCAAGATGTAGCTCTTTGACATGAGTTCAACTGAAATATCTCACTGCTGTTTTGAATAGCACTCACTGACCTCAAGAGAACAACAAAAAATCTCTCAAATGACTACACTGTGCCAGTCATCTTACTTTCCATTTCTGCAATACTCATGCATACATTTGCCCAAACACCTATTCATTTGAATAGGAAGGTTTAATATAAAGAATTATTAATTTTCACAAAGAATTTACTAAGAAGAAATAAAAGAAACCCCCAAATACTCTAGGGTTTAGGAAATATACTCAAAGAAGGAACAAACATGGAAGTGGAGGAGGGCAGCATTCCTCCCTACAGTGGGGACTCTAACTACATTGAAGAAAAAAAATTTCAGTTCATTGGACAACAGAGACTTCTGGGCTGTCCTGTGCCTGAGTTTATTCCAAGTCATCAGGCCAAGAGTTGAGGCACAGAACCATCTGTTGGGGTGCTCAGTAAATTTTCTAGAAAGTTGAATGCTAGGGGTGCTATTGAATTTTTTGGGAAACTAGCTGGGGGACAAGCTGGACTAACCATAAAGATGACAACAGAAACTCACCCCAAGGCCATACACTGTGAAAGCTCTGGGAAGCAATGAGGAATGCCCTGGGAACTCACCCTGTAGAATTCAATGAGAAGCCATGGTACCCTGAATTTGCCTCTAGGAAGTCACCTACAGTGTCTGTAAAACTTACAAGCCATGTGCTTAACTCATCAAAAGTGAGCTCCCTGGATGTCTTATACATCTTTCTAGACCCATACAAGCAGGAAGAAATGAAGCACATCAAAGCCAGGAAAAGAAGCCTCTTCTTTCCTCTGTATCCCTCTAGCATTGTGAGGTTAACATTGTACTAGCTGCAAAGGAAGACAGGCTGCAGTATCATAAACAGAGCAACAAAGGGTATATCTGGAGCAAAGAGGCAATAAATTTGTAACTAGCACTATCTCATATGCCAATAACCAAAAGAGCAAACTAGTAATATATCAACATTCATTTTGTTGAGACTCAACTATACTGTCTGAAAGAATATGAGCCTCCTGAAGGACTGATCTATACATTTCACACCATTAAAATGATGCTATTTTCCAGAAGAACCACAGCATTTAGCTTGCATGTAGGTTGAAGTGAAAGACAAAAAGATGTCCCTTTCACAATTCTACTCTTAAAATAATTGCAGTTTTGTAAAATTAGCATATTGGAAATCCTAAAACATCACTACATATACCTACTCGACCAATTGCATTCCAATTATCTGGTGAAAAAAATCAATATTGCCTGAACAATTGCTTTTGACCAGTAAGTCTAAAGCATGTGCACAATGAGGGCTAACTCCTTCAGGTCTGGAATTTACCTGAGTAGTTTTGCTAAAGTAACTGCAAGGTACTGATCCTCAGCCAAAGCATGAAACAGACTAATTCATAGAATTGCTTTGGAATCATGAATTTCAGGAGTTTCTAGGTCAATCAGGTCATGTTGTCAGCATTCTTATTTACAGTAGTGAGATTGGTGTTTTGTACCTACTCTTGGCAAGGAACTCATGGCCAGGTAGCAAAGCAGTCATTTGCTATAAGGGCATTCGTTGCTCCTGTATAGGCATAACAAAATATGCCTACCTGGCCAATAGGCTATAAGAAATTTTACCCAAGATGCTATTTTGTGTTCCCTCATTCCAAGGTGCTCTGTGCCCCTCTCAGGCTTTTCTGATGTAAGAGAAAAAGTATTCCCCATTTGGTCTCATTGAGGGAAGGCAATTGGAGGTTGCATCTGACCTCTCTCAAATTTTGCTAGGAGATAGCCTTTGGCTGTCACACATATCCTTTTTAATGATGTTGATATATATCCTTTTCCTGAAACAAATTGTAGATTTATAAGCTGTGGCATTTTGGGTCCTAAGCCTTCATTAGCAATTGGACTCTGTCTAATGGCCATTGTTAGTATAGTAAGGCTGGTTTAAGGTAATTGCTGGACCTCACAAGGTGAATGCAAAAATTTTCTGAATGTGCAATAAGTTTTAACCACAGAGAGCAGCTTGGGAAATAGTTTTATAAGGACTTTATTTTTAAGAGCCTCAGAAATTTTTCATCTGGCATCTCCCCCTCATCCTTTCCTGAGATTTCTCTAGATTTGACAACTATTAACAGAATCCTACATCCCATCATGTTGCCTTTAATATTTCCAAGCCAGTAAGTTTTTGTCATTTTTATAATGAAACTCAAATGATGAAATGTGTTGGCTCTGGGCTGCATTTTTCCTTTTTTCTGAAAAGCCAAATATTGAGAACAGTTTGCAACTAATGACACTTATATTTCTCATCTCAATTTTCCATCTAGTATAAGCTTGTACTCTCACTTTACCTCCTTGTTGAATATCAGAGAAGTCCACTAGATTTCCTTGGTTTTTGTGAAGGGCTATCCCTTCCCGATGAAAGGCATCAATTCTTCCTGAAGAGATATGTCTTTCATTTTGCAGAGATTGTTTCTTAAAGCTATGAAGAGTGAAGTATTGGACATTTTTCAATATTCTTTTATTGCAATAATATTCAAATATAGGTACTTATCTTTTAAAAAATAGAAATACAAACCAAGATTTTGTTCAGGGCTTAAATTAAATTATATTTAGATTTCAACTAACTAATTAATCAGTTATAGTTTTCTACAACTGATCATCTAGCCAAAAACATGTTTTAATTCATGAAATTGCTGCCAGGTGCAGTGGTGCATGCCTCTAATCCCAGTGACTCAGGAGGCAGAGGCAGGAGAATCACAAGTTCCAGACCAGAGGGAGTCTGCATAATTTAGCAAGACCCTGTCTCAAAAAGGAAAAAAAAATGGGTTGGGGGGTGCAGCTCAGTCGTATAGCACTTGCAAAGCATGCAAGTGTGAAGCCCTGGACTCAACCCCCAGTACCGAAAAAAAAAAAAAAGAAAGAAAAAGAAAAAAGAAAAAAGAAAGAAAAAAAGAAAAAAGAAAAAATGAAAAGAAAAACAAATTCATGAAACCACTAAATATGAACTCCATTGGTGAGATAAAATCTCAAGCCACTCTACCCCACTATTGAGGTCTGTCATGATAGTCTTGGAGAAGAGTATAATTAGCTTCTAGACTTACTTTCATGGGCAGTATCTGGGATGAGAAGAAGCACCACAAAGGAGAAATGGCCACAGTGTCTGGCTTTCTTGCCCAGATGATAACTTAAGACCCTATTCAACTTCTTCAATAAAATCAAACCAAGAAAACTGAGATGGGGACCCAAAAGCAACACAGGTCCAAGAGAGAAAGTACCATCTCCATCTCCAGCTACATCTTTTACTTTTGGGATCGGAGGGGAGGAACTAGTGTGAGAGTAATTGGTTATTTCTATTTTTTCTATTTTTCCCAGTAAATGGGCCCTCTCCTTCTTTTCAATTATTAAAGCTTATTTAATTTACTTAAGCCATAAGGGGGCAAGCTGGATAAAATTTAAATAGGCATTTTGTAAATTAAACCCACAAGCTGTACCCAGCACCTTTTAAACTCTTCCTTTAAATGAAGTTCTGAATTGTTTCTACTTTATTAAATTTTAAAGGGTAATGTCCACCTTACAGAATGGGAACTTATCCTGAAAGTTTACAACCTGAAAATAGATGGTAAAATCATCAAAGTAATCCTAACTATAGGTAAGTATAAATGTTTGTATAAAAATACCTTCAAAATAGCTACAAAAATCTTTCATCTGTAACTCCATCATTGTTAAACAGAAATAGTCACTTAGTAAATACCCTTGCTTAATTACCTTCCTGCAGTCTAGCAGGAAAACAGAGCTCAACTGATGCAAACTGAAGTAGTGGCCTCTACTTTGTGCTGGCCCAATCTGTGTATAAACTCTACCTCTCAGCTATGCTGCTGAATGGTTGTATAAACATGCGTAAGTTAAAGTTATTTGAATGTGAGTTTTCTCAAATAAAGAAATAAAAATAATATTCTTGTTATTTTTAGGGTTTAAATGATGCTTAACATGGGCCTACAATATAGGGCACATTAAAATCAATGCTGGTATCATTATATTTATCACTATGATTTGTCTGAAGTCTAGGCATAGCTCTGCATTTTTTGCCTCATCAGGCTTTAGTAGGACCACACACAAAATTCAAGGCTGATTGAGGCCTATTATCATTGTTCTAACCAGCACTGGCACTCTTTAAATCAATGTCAGTTTTTTCTTATTAGAATTAAATAGGACAAGAGGTCACTGTCTTTTGCAAAACAACTGAGACTTATGACAATCTGTGCTATGTGAAGGCAACATTAGGGTGTTACTTCTCTGAGGTCACAGGCAAACTTCCTCATTCTATCTCTGAGAATATCTCTAATTAAGAAAGGTTAGAATGTTCAGTGTGATTGTGAAAAGAATTCATAGTTTGAGTGTCAGTAGGGCAGGAATAAATACGCTCAATTATTCATCAAACAGTATTTATAATGTCTCCAAAAGAATATATGCTCATTTCACACATTATTCTACAAATAAATGTGTGTTTTAAAAGAAATAGGTCATATTAGAGTATATCAGGGTGTAGATAAGATTTTAAAAGCTAAATTGTGGAATTATTAAATTTAGAATTTCAGAACTCATAAAATTAATCAACATTGCTGGAACAAATACCTAAATATTGAGTTCAAGGGAAGATCACAATTAAGTTAGCTCCCAACCATATACCATACAAAAATAAATTCTATATAGATCAATTACTTAAGTTTCTTTAAGTATAAATAAACTAAACTACTTGTTGTTGTTGTTGTTGTTGTTAGGTGCTGTTGAGTTGTATCTGACTCATAGAGACCCTTACAGGGTTTTCAATGGCTGACTGTTTCGGGATTGCCTTGGGAGTGGATTGCCATGTTCTTCTCCCATTTTTGTGGTGCTGGGAATTGAACTCGGGACCTCAGAGACTGCAGAACAGCACTCTACCAACTGAGCTAAATCCCAGCCACTAAACTGCTAGAAAAGTGTATTTTTAGATTTTCACTTCAAAAGTCCTTTCTTAACATAGTACCAAAATTAAAAATTCTGTAGGAAAAGACTAAAAAACTTGACTATAACCCCAAGTAAAGATTCTCTATGACAGAAAATGTTCTAAAGAAAGTTTAAAAGACAAATGACAAATTTTGGGGATATGTTTCAATATACACATGACAATTAGTCAATGCCATTTTGGATGAGGTTGGGCCAGCATTTTGAGAACATCCCTGCAAGGAATCCAAAGACATCCCATTTCAATCCCAACCCAAGCCATTGCTATATACACACAGTTTTCCTCTGGGAATTGTACACACGGAACAAAAGAGAATTCAAGTCAAACTACTACTTATACTAACTGACACCTACCCAAGCAAATCATATTCCAAATTCACCAAATGTTGGTTCAGAATCCAAGCTATTGGGTTCAGGGTCTCTAAATCTCTCTATCCTCATCTTTCACTATCACTCCCTTTCCCATATAAATTATGAAGACATTCTCAGGAATGATTACAATAGAACAAGCATACTGATCAGGTCTTAGTACATCTTTGGCTTAGTTTATCAATTCTCCTACATGGAAGTCAAACAAGAATGACAAAAAATTGGCTGTCTTTGCTTGAAATTTTAAAGAGAGGGAGGGGCCCTGCTCTCTAGGCTTGCAAGGTACAATAACTTCACCTGTGATTAGTTGTACTCCAATTGATATCAAGCTCTGACTAGACATATTAACAAATGTTTCCCCCATGGAGTACAGGGATAATAAAATGGACTAGAGTTGGAAGGCTGAGTTTAGCTCAGTTGTTAGAGTGCTATGCTGCACTCTGTAAGGACCAGGATTCCATCCCCAGCACAACAAAAATGGAAAAAGGACATGGCAATCCATTCCTGAAACAATCCCAAAACAGTGAAAATCCCTATGAAGGTCACTATGAGTCGGACCCAACCTGGCACCACCTAACAACAACAACAGTATGAGGAAGACATTCTAATTTTCTGTATTGTCAGAAGAACTAAGCTGAAATTCAAGAATCCACTTTGACAAAATTACATACCTCTGTTCTAAGTTCTGAGGCTGACCCTAAGCAGAAAGTATAGAATCAAGAAAATGGCCCTGGAACTAGCAGCCTATCTCCATTATGATTGTGGGTCCATGAGAACAAGTCTAAAATTCTTAAGTTTATT
This sequence comes from Pedetes capensis, assembly GCA_007922755.1. Taxonomy (NCBI): domain Eukaryota; kingdom Metazoa; phylum Chordata; class Mammalia; order Rodentia; family Pedetidae; genus Pedetes; species Pedetes capensis. The sequence continues at coordinate 9,992 of VMDO01032459.1, read as the reverse complement.
CCCTCATTTTTAAGAGGTAATACTTGTATGGGTTTGGAGGAAGCATCAAGTGAGATACACAAGAAAATTCTGCTTTATACTAACTACCCTTTAGTACAGTGTTTCTCACTAAGAAATAATCCAAATCCTATGTTTAGTCCAGTGCCTAGCACATAGTAAAAAAAGTCCATAAATGTATAGTTTGGTCCTTTACTATTCATAAGAAAACTCCAAATTTCTCAGCTGGATCTTTAAACTGCCACAATTTTAGCCAAACTGGAACATCCGGTTTTTGTACTAGAAAAGAATCTCTGTATGGTGCATGGCTCTCTGCATGGTGGATACTCAATACATTCTATTTTACCGACAGATTTCATGTTCAAATGGTGCACAAGTGACTGTCAGATAAGAAATGTTCTGAAAATAGTCTTTGCCCTCCTCATAGCTTGTCGAGTTTGATTTAGTGACTTATTTCCAAGAAATGCAGCAATTTGGGGGTTTTTTGTTTGTTTGTTTGTTTTGTTTTGTTTTTAACTCAGTGCATTAACTTTTAGTCCAAGTCCTTAGAAAACTTTTATAACTATTGAAATGACTGTTGATGGATTAGACTCCCTGTGTATGTCCAGGTAAGTCATGGCAGTGCTATAAACTACTGAGTCAAAAACTAGTTTTAACACATCCTGCAGGCCACTGGACATTCAGTGAATCTTCTTGGAGAGAACTAGATTGATAGGTCTTCTTTAGACAAGATAGTTTGTAAATAATTTCAAACTTCACATCCTAAGGGCTCCACAAAAATTATTCTGCTTCCTATTGCCTATATTGGCATTAAGCAAGGATGTATATTATTTTTTGATTTAATTATGTCATTTGCATGGAACAAACATATGAACCTCTATAGCTTCAATCTGCCTCATTATACAGTATCTGCTCTCAGTGGCTAAGGATTTTATAGAGAGGATTATGTAAAGGATCTAAGAGGGGTTTGGCCAATTTATCCTCCCACATTTCACCACTATACATGGTCAAAGCTACATAAAAACCATTGCCCAAACTCACTTTATAGTGTTCCTTGGGCTACTGAGATTTCTAACCTGTTATCTGAGAAAAATCGCTTTGGTGGCTTATTTAAATATATTTTTATGACCAAACCTTGATCTTGGTAATAGCTAAACCATAGATTTGATGAACCCTGGTAGAACAAAATGAAGTCATCATTCTCTGTTATAACTCATATTACACTATGTTCTCACAAGTCACACAAAAAAATATGGCTATTCCTTTATCTAATGAGTGACTGCATATCTGAGCCAAAGGAGAAATACAGCAGTCTCTCACACAGCAATAAGAGCTAAGCTATGTTTATCACATGAACACAGCTCTATTTTTATTTAAAAGGATTATAAAGATGGTTATTCACATAGGTTCCTGGACTTAATATTTCACTCCTTTTTAATTACCAAGTCTGACTCCATGGCACCTAACAACCACCACCACCACAACACAGAAACTTAAAATCTGAAAAGTTGAACTATCAGAAAAGAAACACATTCTTTCCTTATTCTTTCATAACTATTTTATATTAGTGTATTTCATGTAACAAAATTCCTTTTCTCCCCTAGAGAATCTGGCAGCCACAAGACAGTCTTACTAGTATCTGTGGGTGTCTCTTGTAGACCAGTCAATTACTCTGAGAGAATAATGGAGAAGTCACAGGCATGTTTTAGGAGATCAGTCTAGCAGCTTATCAAAAAGTTAGCATAAAGAAAATTAATTTTTGAAATCTTTAAAGACTTTACCTAAACTCAATTTTTGGAGACCAAAAGGGAAATCACATTTTTAAGCACACAAATGAACTCCATGGTCCATTAAAATCATTTTGCTCCTGTATAATTTTTTTAGTAAAATAAATTCCTCATGAATACATTTCCAATCATAGGTCCTTTAAACAAAAGAACAGAAAAGAATAGAAGGGGAAAGGTAACGTATTTGTCAGGTACTGATGTCAAGTACCAAGAAAAGCATAATTCATTAGACATACTCTCTCTTTCAATTTTCACCATGACCTTGAAAAATAGCAAGTACAGTGGTTAGAGTCATTAGCTTTGGATTCAGCTTCATTTAGGTTTCTATTCACTAACCAGCCAAGAGATCAAATTACTTAACACTTCTGAGTTTTAGTTTCTTTCTCTGTCAATGAAAGTGAAAATATGTCATAATGTTGATCTGAGCAATAAAATAAATAGTGATAAAATTCTTATCAGAGTGAAGTACACAGAGCAAATATCCAGTATGTGGATGCAAAATAGTAAGTCAGAGCTACTGTGCATTTTACAGATTCAAAATATGAGGTTCAGAAATGAAGTAACTTGTCCTGAAAAAAAACGAAATAGTAATAGGGATATAGTAGTTTAAATTTTATCTCAAGTTCCAAAGTCTATGGTTTTCAATTAGTTGTTGTTGTTAGGTGCCACCGAGTTGGTATCTGGCTCACAGCCACCCTACATACAACAGGTAAAACACTATTGTCAGTGCTTATCTGCTATTCATAGGGTTTTCCATGGCTGATTGTTTTTTTCAGGGGGAATAGGTTGCCAGGTCCTTCTCCCAAGCCTACAGCACCTAGTGTTCTCAAGTGATCTCCCATCCAAGTACTAACCAGGCCTGATCCTGCTTAGCTTCTGAGATCTTATGGAATTAGATGCCACTGTGCTACAGCTGCAGGCTTTTCAATTAGCAGATTTCCCTAAAACTCAGTGCCTAAATGTTTTATATTGAAGATCAAAAGTGTTTTATTTCTACTTGAGGAAGAAAATCCTGTGAAATTGTTTCTTGTTTATGTGTCAGAATAATGCAGTTATGTACTCTCTTAACCATTCATTTCCTCAAGAGAAGTGTAGGTGGCAGCTAAGTGAAGTTGAAATGTCATTCAGTTTAATGCAAAAGATGAACACCTCTGTGACAAGGGATATGAACCGGGTAGTTTCCTTTAGAAAAGATAAAGTCAGAACAAGACTGTGCCTGGCATCTTTAATTCGCAGATGCTTAGAAGTTAGTGACTTGCCCACAGTCACACAGCTGTTAAGTGGTGAAACTAGGATTTGAAAAGCATAATGTACCTTGAATTATAAACTATAGTTTACAAATAATGTAATATACACTTTTATATCATTATTTATAATCACAGCAGAAAATATATTTGTTCATATGTCAAAAATATATCCTTTAAAGAAAATCTATTTATTATTTTAGGATATAACCTAAGTAGTATCTTAAAAAACAGGCTAGTCTCATCTGCACTATTTTAAAAGGTGTCAAATTAATGGCTGTGGTATGTGAAGTTTTTCTTATTTTTATTTTAAAAGATACATCTTAAATAACAGTGACTATAATTCCCCAGATCCAAGAACGTGTCACAGTGTTTCATGTTTATTGCCTTTGCATATAGAGAAGCCACTGCCTGGAATTGTCCTCTCATTTTTCCCTCCTTGACTGTCTAACAAATTGGGTGCTACCATTTTAAGCCTCAGTTCAGATACAGTTTCCAAGAAAAAAATTTCCCTGGCCAATATCACTACATTGGCAATTGTTTCATTCCTTGGGGCATATCTGCACCATGTATATATTTACATGGCAGTTATCACACAGTAGAACACTTTATTAAAGTATCAGTTTTCCCTGCTAGAGAAGGAACTTGTTGAGCATAGGCTTGTGTCTTAGTCATTTACAAGAGCACCTAGCACATGGCAGGGAATAATTTTACCCTATTGAATTGCACAAAACCTAAAAAATTAACAGTCTATTTAATATTACTTCAAAAGAATCCTGCAGTCGTACCACTGTGGCATCTGATCCTATCAGATTTCAGAAGCTAAGCAGGGTCAGGCCTGGTTAGTACTTGGATAGGAGACCACCTGGAAACACCAGGTGCTGTAGGCTTGGGAGAAGGACCCAGCAACCCACTCCCAAAAAACAATCAGCCATGGAAAACCCTATGAATAGCAGAGAAACATGACAATAGTGTTTCATCTGTTGTACATAGGGTCACTATAAGTTGGATACCAACTCGACTGCACCTAATAACAACAACAAAAAGACAGAATCCCTTGGCAGAATTATGAGCTATTATAATTATGAAATTGGAATCATGAGATTTTATATGATTTTTCATACATAGATAGCATGATACATAAAGAGACTTTGGTGCTAGGAAACATGAGATTATCATGAGAAATTATGATGGAAGAGAAGATATGATGGAGTCAAAAGGTAAATTGATCCATACTTTCTATGCCTTTACAATGATTACAGTAATATCTTATGGTTTCATAAATATTTATAGGTACAGTTCATCCAGTTGCATCTTTTACTTTACAAATAGATCTAAGCCATTTATAAATTAAAATACTATAACAAAGACTTCAATCTTTTGAAGTTATTTGTATTAATTACTATGAAAAATATCCTATCCTGCTAAACTTACGACTCCCTTCACATCCTCTAAACTTTAGATAATTTTTTCTTTATATTTTCTTTTTTATTAGTACATATTAATTGTACAAATTAATTGTACATTTCCATACATGCATATAATGTACTTTGATCATATTCACCATGTCTATTACTCTTGTTTATCCCTATCCTCAACTCCCTTTTCCTCTTCACCTTCTACATCCCAGTAGTTTCCCTTTAATAAACTTTAGATAATTCTAAAGCAAATAATCTAAAAGTAGACATTCAAATGTATGTCATTTAAAATAATGACATTTAATACTTCCCAGCTAATAACCATTCTACCAAGGAAGTTATAGTTGCATGATATGATACTCTGTCCTTTCTTCTTAGTACTTTTGGTTTGTAAATTAGATTGGAAAGTATTTATGACAAAGATCACCAACTATACATGCAAATTAGTGTTGCCTTTAAGCTTAACTGCAACTCTGATCCTGTGTTCTCCAGGCAAACAACAAAAGGCAGCCAAATCATCCCCAAAGCTAACCTGAACTATACCCCAGCTCATCTGATTTTTCAGTATAAGCAGTGCTTAAGCAAATTAAAAATACATCTGGGTAAAATTGTACAATATTTAGAACTAGTAGGGCTTCTGTCAAGACTTTTATAGTGACTTCTGATTCCTTAAAAACATACATCAGCCTTTATTCTCCCTTGATACATCTTTGTTGCTTTAGATGTCTGCTTGGGAAGATCCTTGGCACTAAAGGGAAGGCTGTTTGCTTTGTCTGAATTGCATTTCGGTGACCTCTCAGTGGTTCTACCTTTTCATACAGCTGGCTCTTGCTCTGTGTTCCCTTAGAGTGTGAAATGGAAAAACATAATGGCCATTCAGGTACAGGAGACTTGCTGTGAAAATCCCAGTTCTTCTCATAGTATTTACAAAGACAAATTGATTTTTCTGGCAGGTAACTCTTGCAAGTAGACATTACATACTTGCTGGTATGTTTTGGTAACTTCCCATTTATTCTCGTCTGTTTCACTCTTCTTTGGCAAGTTTTGTTAGTTTTGTTGATGTGCCATACATGGTTTAGATGAATGAATAATTGCTTAGTTACCACTACTCTATATATTATTTAGCTAAAACTTGATTACTCTAATGTTGCCAAGTATGTTTTTGACTCATTGTAATAGTTTACCATTGAAGGCATATTCCAAGAAACTTATTGGTTTATGTCTCTGTCTAATGTGAAGTCTAGTAGCAACTGAGACTAAGCAACATTATAGGTGATGCCTTTTTCACATCCAGTCACTCATTCATTCAGCAGTTAAGAGGCTTATCTTTAAAGTGTAGTGTTAGAAGTTGCAGTTAGTTATAGATAATCCAGACACAGACTTAGATAGACTTATATTGGATATGTATTCAATATAGTATAGTAAATAATACATAGATGTGATAAACTTATTTGGCAAATAGATTAAGTACCTGTGTTATGGGACACACCTTTGTTCACAAATCATAGAACTATGGTGAATCCAGTTGAGAATGACAAGTCTTTGAAATTTTTACCCTCTAACTGGCTTAACTAGATTAAAATACATTGTTATTTGGGGCTTAGTTCAAAAAAAAGTACTGATATATGATATAGCATGATTGATCCTTGAAAATATTATGCTACTTAAAACAAACCAGTCTCAAAAGACCATCAAATGGCATACTTTAAAGGGAAGAACTGTATAGTATATGAATTATATCTATAAAGCTATTACATTAAAACACACAGACTAACATATACCAATCCTTTAAGAAAAAGTTTCAAAATTCATTAATCCAAATTATGAATTCTAGGTTCTGACACTTAAAGTTTTAAGGACTTTCAAACTTCTTTTGAAATAATTTACCTACATGATTAATAAAAACTAATGAATTCTATAATTAATATACTGAAATAATAGGAAATAAAATTAACAAATACTTTTGTTTACAGTTTAGTGTTGTACTTTAGATATCATAATTAGGCTAGTGTCTAATTTAATTATATGTTAATATGTTTCTGCTCTAAATATTTAAGGCTGCTAATAATACTCACTGCTTAACAAATTTTAAAATGTTTTTCACTTTTATGTGCCTTCATAGTTTATCAAACATTTAAATGAAAATGTAATCACTAGCTACAAAGAATGCCAGGAATGGTCTAGAAAGTAAAATTTTATAGAAAAGCAAAACAATAAAAATGTGTATACTATTTCTCAAGTTTAAGTACAAAAAAAGCCTATATAAGAGTTTTATTTCATGGATGACTATAGTATGGATCTATAATGTCCCCTGAAAGCCCATGTGCTGAGAGCTGGTCGTCAACTTGGCACTCGAAGTTGGTGGTACCTTTAAGAAGTGAAGTGTCAGAGAGTCTGAGAACATTGAGGATGTGCCCTCAAAGAGCACTGTGGGACTCCAGTCTCTCTCTGCTTCCTGGATGCCATGAGGTGAGCAGTTTCCCTCCCCCTACCCATGATGGCTGCCTCACCACAGGCCCAAAAGCAACAGGGCCAACTGACCATGGACTGAAATCTCCAAAATGTGAGCTACAATAAACAGTATCCCAAGTATTTCATTACAATATTGGACTCTAACACTTGGACAAGTATGTATCTATTTATACAAACAACCTCTTCATTTGTTCCAGTGTTTATTTATACATACATGTTTTCCACGAACTAATGTTATAAAAAAGTTGCATATGACTATGATCCATACATTCTCCTCTATCCTAAAGAATTAAAGGGCAAGTCACTGTCTTCAAGGCACTCATAATGTAGTAAAACTATTGCTACAAAGTAAATCAGTAGAGATAAGAAGATAAATATTAATGCTACTCTTGAGTAAAAAGTATGGGTATATTAACTCAACTCAAAGAACATTTCTAAGAGTAGTGCATCATTCAACATACATAAAACATAGAGGGCTGGCTGAACAGGACACAGGCAATCAGTTAATGCAAAAAGTTCAGCTACCTTTAGCTCTGCTCTGTGCTTTCAGTATCTCTCTAAAGGCAAAGGATCTGCGTAAGTGAAACCAGTTTTTGACTCATCCAATGTAATTACTCCTCCCATTTTGACTTCTTGATCTTGTGTCCTTTCATTTATAATTGGCTTCAGATTGCAAACCACACTTCCAAATTTTTGTCTTCACAGAGACAAAAGTATCTAGACATCAAGACTTTTTTCTTCATTTTTAGTTTTCAGAAGTTTAATTATTCTATCTTAACAAGATTCTTTAGGTTCATCCTATTTGATATTTTCTCAGCTTCTTGATTCTGTGGGTTTATGTCTCTTGCCAAATTTGGAGATTTGCTGCCATATTTCCCTGAATACTTTTTCAGCCCTATCCTCTTTCTCTCCTCCTGGAACTTTGATGACATGAACTTTAGGCCTTTTGCTTAGTACCACAGCTCTGAAGATTTACTTATTTTTTCAGTCTATTTTTTCCTATTATTTCTCAGATTGAGTAACTTCTGTTGTCCTATGTCCCAGTTCACTAATTATAATCTCTGTCCCTCTACTCTGTTATTCAGTCCATCCACTGAACTCTCTATTTTAGGGTATCTTTTGGTTCAAAAACTTCCATCATTTTGTTCTTCTGAGACATTTTATTTCTTTGCTGAGCCTTTTTTTTAATTTGTTTCAAGTATGTTTATAATGGTTCATTAAAGCATTTTTATCATGGCTACTTTTAAATCCTTGCAAATAACTCCAAACTCTGTGTCATCTCAATATTGACACTGTCTTTTTCCATTCAGTTTGAGATCATTCTGGTCCTTTGTATGATGAGTATTTTTTATTGGAACTGGACATTTTCATTTTATGTTATGAGACCCTGAATCTTATTTGAACCTCTAGTATAGCTATTGTTTTTAAAACATACTCAGGCTAGGTGGAATGGGAGATGGGCTCTGAAGAATTGCTTCTGAGTGGAGGTAGAAATCCACATTCCTCACTTGGCTTCTGTTGACATTCCTTCCTATATAGTTTGGAAGTATTCAGAGTTCTAGTTGCTGCTACATGTGGTGGTGTATGCTTGTAATCCCAACACTCAGGAGGTTGAGGCAGGAGGATTCATGCAACTCTGAGGACAACTTTGTCTAGCAAATTCCAAGGCAACCTGAGCTGTGTACAACAAAACCCTGTCTCAAAAAATAAAAGAGTTCTACATGGCTATATGATCTCCAGTAACATGACATTAAGGGTGGTTTCATTACTTCTGGGCAAAGATGAAAGTTGTGACCATCCACTAGGGCTCTTCTAACATCTTAGAATTACACTTTGAGTTTTGGAACTTGCAATAGAAAGTCCTGACAAATACTTCAGTGCAATAATGTATAAATGAGTCATTAAATATCAACCAAAAAAGGTTTTGCCATATAATGAGTATTATGTAAGGCATGAAGTGGTAAAATGATCTGAAATGAAGTTACTGAAAACAACCAATCACCAGAATTGTTCATCAAGAGTTTAATTAATTTAGCTGGGCACGGTGGTGCATGCCTGTAATCCCAGCGGCTCAGGAGGCAGAGGCAGGAGGATCGCAAGTTCGAGACCAGAGGCACTCTGCATAACGTAGTGAGACCCTGTCTCAAAAAGTGAAAAAATGGACTGGGGGATGCAACTCAGTGATGTAGCACTTGCAAAGCATGCAAGCTAGGCCCTGGGTTCAGACCCCAGTACCAAAGAAAAAAAAAAAAGAATTAATTTGTACTTCACATAAATTATTAAAATTCTAAAACATTGTCAATAATCAGAGCAGGTATAACTAGCTAAAATAAAACAGAGAAAAAATAGGAAAATAGCTTAAAATGTTTTTGGTAAGCAAAAATATTTAAAGATGAATAAAATTTATCAAAACTATTCTAAAATTACTAATTTCTCAATTTGTTCTTATGGGCATGCTGTGTCAACCACATTGTTTTCTAACGCCTGCCCCACCCCTGTTTTGTCCCAAATTTGATAGGTTTACCATTACTTTTCAAGATAAAATGCTACATATGGATATGGGTATGATTTCTCATCCAACAAACCTAAATTAACTGTTACACAGAAGCAATCTATGCTACTCAACCCTTTGAGTTAGTGACACAATGTGATATAACCACATCAAAAAAAAGAAAATAGCCAAAGCAAGAAAGAGCCGAATTTTATCTGGTCAGAGTCATAATGCCTACAGGTCTTAAATAAACCTACATTGCTAAAAGAGTTAACTTTTCCTCATGGACTATAAGACCAAAGAATAATTTATATAGACAATACTCAATGAGGAATAGAGATTATAGAAAATTATATTGGGGAAGAATGAGATTTCCATTTGAATCACTGCTTTCTATATCTCCTATTACCAAATATACTCAATGTGATGTTATTTTCTCATGGAAGCAGTATCAACTACATAACTTGTGGGGTCCAGAGCAAAATTTAAATGAAAGGCTTTTAAAAAATCACTAAGAATGTCAAGATGGTAACATTAAGGAGCCTTAAACCAAGCATAGAGTCTTTCTAAGCATGGCTCCCAG